>CAMOHE010013750.1:13549-68193 GCA_946598075.1 Artocarpus hirsutus
TCTGGTTTTAAAGTTATGAATATATTTGTAGAAAAAATATTTCATTATATTGAAGATTTATGTGGTTTGATAGAAAAACGATTTATAAAATAACTTGGTATCCCTAACGTTACCTATTAATCAATGGTCCTTATCCTTTGCGGAAATTCACCTAATTTATCAACAACAAAAAAAAAAGCCTTTATTTGACCTAAATTCTGTAGTTAAAGGATACATACATATGACAATTTTCTTAAGCACTATTACGTTTCTTGGGTCAAACCATATATGCCAAGCAAATGATCACCTGCACGCCAAACCTCCCATTTTATTTTATTTTATTTCATTTCATTGTATTCATTTTGCTTGAAGATACACCCTTCATTTCTTGCTTTGTTTGTTTACAATTTATCTTCTTGTTTATCAATTTAAATGACGTAAATAAATTAACTATTCTAAAATATTTAAAAAACCGACATTTATTTCGCAGGTGATCAATAGTCACCTAGTCGGTGACCACAAGACCGATCAGTCTCTAACTAGTAACTAGTGCTGGTTTCCAAAGTCCCCTTTTTGATCACCGATCTCTTGCTAACTGATCAATAGTTGGAATTCAAAATTAAATTGGTATTTAAGTTAGAAGCTGAAGTTGGAACTTAAACACAATAGCATGTCAGAGCTTTACAGTATAATATACTTTTGTTTTATGCTGTAGCATGTGAGAAATGTACACTATAGCACTTAAAAATTTGAAAGTTAGAACTTGTTTCCTAAATATCCTATAAGAAAAATTATGATTAACGATTTAAAAAGAAAAGAAAAGAAGGGGAAAAAAAAGTTCTTAAGTCATGACCAATTGTGCTTTGGCCTTGGGCTATGTATGAAAAATGATTTCTTGACCGCATAAAGTGGAATAGTTTTGCAACTCACTGCTCCTAGAATGCCACAACAAAATGGTATTGCTAAAAAGAGAAATCAAATGCTTCTCGACATGATGAGATCCATGTTGAGTTATTCTTCTCTACCCACATCCTTCTAGAGATATGCCTTAACAACCACAATTTATATTCAAAACTTGGTTCTTTCTAAGCCTATACCTAAGACGCCTCTAGAGTTATGGAATGGTTGAAAACCTAGTTTGAAGGATATCCATATACGATGGGGTGTCAGGCACACGTGGTAAAGGCTAAGGCCGAAAAGTTGGAACCTTGTTCAGAGGTTTGTTTCTTTGTAGGATGTCCTCAAGGTATAAGAAGAGATCTGTTCTATAGTCCTAAAGATAAGAAGGCATTTGTATTGACACATTTCTTGAACATGACTACATAAAGATTTCAGATCAAAAAGCAAGATACTTCTGGAAGAGTTACTTGCCGATCAATTTGGCCCACATTCGACAAAAGTTGTCGACAATCTGGCAAGAGTTGTTAAAGAGTAAACTGAAGAGGCCCCAACTAATAGTTAGACACCTCTAGTGCTTCATCGTAGTGGGAGGGAAATTAGATTACCCGCTCGTTACCAAGGAGAAGCATAGCTTGTCGTTGTAAGTGACAGTGAAGAAGTTCTATTGACTCACAAGTCGGCAATAGAAGATCTTGACAAAGAAAAGTGGCTGGAAGCTATGAAACTTAAGATGGAATCCATGTATTCCAACTCAGTCTATGAACTTGTTGATCTTCTTGAAGGGATAAAATCCATTAAGTGCAAACAGATCTACAAGAGAAAGCGAAAAGTGGACCTAAAAGTAGAGAATTTCAAAACAATGCTGGTAGCTAGGGGATACACCTAGAGGGAAGGAATCAATTATAAAGAGAGTTCCTAAGGTAAAGTACATTCGGAAACTCTTATACATTGCTACATATTATGACTATGAAATATGGCAGATGAACATCAACACAGCATTTCTGAATGGCTATCTTGAAGAAAGCATCTACATGGTGCAACCAAAGGGTTCTATAGCTGAAGGCAAAGAGTAAAAATTTTGCAAGCTACAAAGGTCCATTTATAGACTTAAGCGGGCTTCTAGATCAAGGAACATCAGGTTTGATGAGGCTATTAGGTCTTATAGTTTTGAACATAATCGGGACGAACCATGTGTCGACAAGTACATAAAAGAAAAGAAAGTGGTCTTCTTAGTACTTTACGTTGATGACATTTTGCTCATTAGGAATGATAAGGAATCAATGTCACAAATAAATGAATGGTTACTAAGCCAATTTCAAATGAAAGATTTGAGAGAGGCAAGTTTTATTCTTGGGATCCAGCTCATCTGGGATCACAAGAAGAAACTTTTGGCATTATCTGAACATGCATACATTGAGAAGATGCTTCTCAAATATGGGATGCATAACTCTAAGAGAGGGAATTTGCCTTCTGCGCATGGTATCCATCTATCTAAAAAGCAGTGTCCTAAGACTCTTTATGAGGAAGAGCTCAGTGTTGCAGTGACAGATGCGATGGTTGGGTATAGATACCAATAGAGTAATTTTCCCCTGTGTTAAGAAAATCTTCCATTGTTTTAAAGAAATTCTTTTATTGTTTGAAAAAATGTTTTAAAGAGTTTTACAAAAGTAAACGTTTACCCAAAAAAAATTTAAGCAGTGTTTTGGATGATTTTAAAGTCAAGTTTTAAACTATGTTTCAGTTTATGTTGTAACGAAAGTCGCAACAGTTTCAAGAAAGTTTTCAAAAAAGAAAAAAATATTTACTAGTATTTTTCTTACTAATAAGTAAAATTAAAATTTAAGAAATGATGTTTAAGAAAGTTAAGTAACGGCTTGGAATGACGGGTCATTACAGCTTCTAAAAACACTCATATAGGCAATCACGTTGAACAGATTCCCCAACACCTCCGACACAAACAGAGCACGCATGATCACCATTTTGCTAGTGAAGTTAACCTCCAGCAAAGTGCAATGCAACTCAAAAATCCCTTGGAGAAACCGACAGCTAGAGTCATAGACAAGGCATGAATGCGAATGTTCTCTTGTTGCAAGGTCAACAAAATGATTGTGTTTCATGAGATAAGGGATGGCTCTGCAGAGAGCGTTGGACATGGCGTTGAAAAAATAGGGTTGGTGGAGATCTCGATGACAATAGGGTAAGGGTTACACTTGGTCTTGGTCGAATAGGAAACCGGGGAGGCTGCGTCTCTTCATGTAAAGAGTGAATGTGTGATTTTCACACTGAATGATCATCGGCAAAGGCATTGTGATGTCCATTTTCAATGCTTCACAGCTTTGTTCAAGGAGTTAGTTATGACTTCACGAGGGTTCAAACTCGGAACTTATGATTTCATGATCGTCACCACTAGGCTATACCCCTATTAGGGATAAGAGAGTATTTAGTTAGTTTAATATTGTAACCGTAAAAATCATCAAAATATATAATATATCTGTGTGTGCATATATATATATATATTGCAACCCCAATAATTATTCCGTGAAATTCAGAAATATTCATGTAGTTTAATATTTTTCTAAATGAGAAAATCGAGATGCTAGCTACTGAATAATTGTTATATTATTGATTCTTGTTTCATAAACTGCTTATAGCAGCAAGTGTTGCAATTTGCAAAGCATTTTCGTTACAACGAATCCACTATGATCCTTTTTCTTTTTTTCTTTTTTTTTCAACTCATTCCCAATAGCTACACTCCAAAGCGAGGAGAACATCAAGCAGTATGCGTATAAAAGGCAGCTCCATCGAAGGAAAATATAGCTTATACAACTTGACCATTATTGAGTAAATACGATCTTATTTTCTTACAAAGCCAACAAAATGGATAAATTAGGAGGGCAAAAACAAAGCTGAAGAGCGCTCCATAGTTGTTATAACCTTACCAATGGTATTAGGAGCAGCTATACTGTAGTCAATATTAGAGTCTGATACTCTGTTTCTTGCTTATGGACGCATCACGCTGAAAAGCAAAACACTCCGCAACATATTTGATCTTCAGAATGAAGAAAGATTAAGGGAACAAAAGATAAGCAGCTCCATGAATGTCTCCCCTTGGAATTTATAAACATATACTAGCATCACTCACTGGCCGATGCACGAAATTCAGGCTTCCAATGAAAAACATAAAATGCAATAAAAATAAAAAAGGCTTGAATCGAACATATTTTGAAAATTTATGAATCTACCAAACTTTAGCCGCCAATATGTATCATAGGCCTATTTGCCGTCTTCGCAATGTCGAACATTCCAGCATGTGAGGCTTTCTTCCTCTTCACCTGAAACAAGGGAAAGCATAAATCAGACAAGCACAACATTGTTAAGAAACATGCAGTCGGGGAAGAAACATTAAGAGAGTTACTAGAAACGTTTACAAACTAAGAGAAGAACATTAGATTCTGAACTATTTAAAGGGCCTACAAACTTATACGTAGGGTGGTAATGGTTGATATGAGTTGATATGAACATATTAAAACCTAAGACTGAAAACTATAAACATAAATATTAAAATTAATGACATCTTAAATAGAAAAAACCTGACTAAGTCTGACTTACATCAAAGACCCTTGGGCTAGCGGCTTGACTTTACATAGAAGTATGAATTATTTGGGGCTCCGCAAATTTAACTTTAACCCGCTGAATAGAAGAACTCGTTTTCCCAACTAGGATTTGAACTAGTCCATTATTTTATGCCTTTGGTAGAATTTTAATAGTGTCATAAATATTAACATTGGCTGCTACTTAATCATAAGAAAGACCACAGGATTTAGGAATGATACTTGAAAAGTAAAACCAATTCAGAAGAGTATTTACTCAGGTCTAACTTCCAATAATCCACCATATCAACATATAGCTATTACACAAAGCAACACAAAATTGAAGTTCAAGAATTGTGTAGAAAATTTTGAAAAACCTACCGCTGCCTCAATTATTTCCCTTAGTTCTTGATCATCGGCGCCACGCCGAAGGGGATCTCTTAAGCTAACCTGCAAAAAGACAGCATCCAATAAGAAGAATATCTCATTAGCCTGTAAACCGTAGCTAAGCTTCTTTGTATTGTCAATAAACAATCAGAAGATATTAAAGAATCCTCGGATATCTTTATGGCACAATATGATTAGAGCAATTAAACTATAACCAAAAATAAGTACGCACAAAATTGGTAAGAACAAAAAAAACAAAATGTGGATTTATTAACAAATAAGTGTTTTCAACATAAAGCCAGAGAAATGTGGAATAGTACAATTCAAGCATGGCTGTTTAGTTAAACAAGCAACACTAACATACCTTAATGGCATAAATAGACATCCATATTCCATTTTTTGCTCAAGTGAATACATAAAGGAACTAAATGGTACTTTATCAGAGTACAAGAATGAGCGAGTGAAGTAAACACCAGTATGAGGTGTGGTTTAATCGATCTGCTTCCTCACTTAATATGAGGCAGTGACCATGAACACATCCATGTCACGCATCTAGACGTTGAGCAAACAAAACGATGATTCAATTGGAACAAATAAGTCAGGGATGGTCCCAATAAAAAAGAGATAACCGCAAACTGTAGGCAGAAGTAATGACATGAAATGACATAAAGACGAACAAAAACGAAAATATGAATCAGGATTGAAAGAAAATATAGAAGGAAACATAGGGTGACCTGTAACTATGTGAAAGAAAGAAAGAAAGAATTACATATATCAGGATAACCAAAAAAAAATTGTTGTCCTCAAGCTACTGAATATTTTAATAAACCAGGATAACGAAATATGCAGTGTTTCTGTATTGCACCATTTACAAAAAAAAATTATGAGAGAGAGAGAGAGAGAGAGAGAAAAGAAAAGAAAAAATATCCATGTTGCTTTATAAATAAGAAGCATTGAAGCTGAAATACGAACAATTCATTCCTCAAAATATGAGTGACATCAACAAAATTGCTACGACTTAAAATTGCAGAAAAAGAAGCACATAAGCAAAGATCAGAATAGTCAATTCCTAAAATACACGCAACTTCTTACGCCCCGTCATCTATGCCACATTTAAGTCTAGTGTTGCTTAAAGAGAAAGATAAATCACCTCTGAGGGACCGAATAAGCAAACTTTCAAATTCCCATCAGCTAAAAGACGCAATCTATTGCAACCAGCACAAAAATGCTCAGTCATTGACGTGATGAATGAAACTGCACCTTGATGGCCATCTATTTTGAAATTCTTGGCTGTATCCGATGGGTGATCCTGAAGTCTCTTTATGCTAGGATATTCTCTCACCTGTTTCAGTAGTGATGAACAACTTAGCTTATAGAAAAAAAAGGATGCTCAGAGGAATGCAAAAAGGGATTACCTGTCAGAGTTGTACCTTACCACTCTATCAAACATTTCTGAATAGGGCACTAGCTTTCTCACATTCCAAATGTTTCCATCGAAAGGCATGAATTCGATGAAGCGGATGTTAATTGGCTTGTCACATGTCAGCTCCACAAAATCACAAATCTCATCTTCATTGAACCCCCGCATCACTACACAATTCACCTAAAAACAAAGAAAAATAGGCATGTCAAATGAAGGTTTAGAATTGCCAACGTGCATAAGAAAGCATGTTTCTTATGTAAGCACATGAACCTCCAAGCATTAGCGAAGAAGAAGCCTTAAAGGATACAACCAACAAGAAACCTGTTGTGAAGAGCAGGGCAAGAATTTAGAGAGAGGGAGTGAAAGACAGATAAAGAGAGAAAGAAGAACGGGAAAGAGAGAGAAGAAGGACAATAGAGAAACATTGTGAATATTCAACATCATTAATCAATGTTGTCACTGAAATAACAATCAGTAGACCTAAGAGAGAAGTAAAAACACAATAATAAGATAATCCTAAAAAGCAATAATAACAAAGATAAATAATCCTAATAACAAAGATAAACCAAAATGGCGTTTAGGAAGCCAGTTCGAACCAAGGGATTGAACCTAAAATACTGTAGCAATTCAAATTTCGTGCAAGAAAACACTGTATAAAAACAGGTTTGAACCAAAACCTTTTGGTTCAAACCAAGTTCCCAAATGGGCTATAAATTTCTAATTATTAAATATCTTGTTCCTCATTGATTAAAAGTTCAAGTCTTCAAGCACATAACAGATCTGGAAGATAAGTAATCATTTGGAAAAATGGACATCAACAAGCTTGAAATATGCAGGCATAAGCGAGCAGTACATACTTTTACAGGATTGTAACCAAGTTCTATAGCAGCATTGATCGATTCCAGAACTTTATGATGCCCTTTGCGCCTGGTAAGAAATTCAAATTTTGCCGGGACTAAAGTGTCTAGACTAATGTTCAAAGAGCTAAGTCCACACTCCTTGAGCCTTGGAAGTTTCGATGCAAGAGTGATTCCATTTGTAGTCATGGCCAGCGTCTTCAGTCCTCTCAGGTTAGACAATCGTAAACATATATCTTCAATGTCTTTCCTTACAGTTGGTTCACCCCCGGTCAACCGAATTTTATCGACTCCAGAGCTAGTAAAAAGACTGGCAACACGAAGCATCTCATCTTGGTTAAGAAGTTGAGGTTTGGAAGTGAGGTCCACGCCCTCTGCCGGCATACAGTACTGACACCGCAGATTGCAACGTTCAGTTAGCGAGATCCTCAAGTAAGTATGCAGCCTTCCAAAGGAATCGATTAGCATTTGAGAAACAGAATTATCATCTTTCAGAACATCTTCCGGCAACTTGGCAGAACAAGTTGCATACCACCTCATTGAAATACCAGATACACATTCATCCTCAAGGCTTCTCAAGGCAGTATTTGAGCCCTTTCCAGACTTTACCAGCTGCAAAAAGATGTGAATACCGGGTTATGATATTAGAAATCAACATATTTCCTCCATAAGGTTCTTAATTAATATTAGAACTATTAGCACCACTGTTCATCCCCCAAAAAGAAAGATAAAAGATAAAATATCTCATCGAAAAAAAATGTTGGGTAACAACAAGGCAGTGCTTTATCAGAAAATTCCAAATTTCCAATGAGGCGGTGAAAGGGTGGAAAGATTTTTTCTCATTGAAAATGTTGGAGGCTACATTCACACTAGATTTAGACAAAAATGAGGGAAAGTTACAAAAAAGAGCCTTCTTGATTATAAACTAATGAAGCCGACCTCCATCAAATTCCATTTAAGCAGGGAAAAAGCTAGCTGCAAAATCTTTTTCTATTATTGTATACAGCAAAATTACTCCCTCTCTCAAAGGGGTCCAACTGAGAAAAGTTAAAAGTGCAAACTTGAATCCTCTAAAAAATATATTTATAACTATAAATAAAAGACCATTAAAGTTCTCACAATTCTTTAACATCTCAGGGACTTTAGTTGATTGTTCCATCTCTCATTTCTTGCTTGGTCAGAATAAATACTTCCTCCAATCAATAGTTTATTGTCATGTTATCAGTTCAGAGTATTTTCCTCTTGGGAATTCTGATGATTATACTAAGCAATTGAAGGTAAGAGTTGGAATAAATCAAAACATTTACATGAGGACTAAATTTAACCAACACGAAATTGAACGCTTTTTCGAATTCTTCTATTGAACAGAAATTCAAAAGAAAAAAAAAATAAAAACAAAAAAGATGATCACATACCGACGGGGTGGATTTTCTGAAGCGGAGGGCAGAGTTGGTTAATCTCGAGATGTGGCGGTTCAACATGGTCGGAGTCCCAGGCCAAAAAAAAAAAAGGAAGGAAGTGGGGCAGAGAGAGAAAGAAAGATGGTATCTCTATTTTATTTTATAAAGAGAGAAATGATTGTCGTTTTGTAGTGCCTTGCTCCAAGGCTGAAAGTGGAAAACAAAGCAGAGAAGGGGGGACCTTCCAGTTTTTTGTAGTTGTAACCTTTTTGGCTCTTTCTTGTAGGATTATGAAACTTTTTTTTTTTTTTTTTCGGTGATTGCACAAATGATCTTTAAACAACTTAGAAAGTCACAATTTGGTGTTTTTTTTTTTTTTAATCTCGACGAAACACCCCAAAATCCTTAATTAGAAGCAATTACACCTTTCCGTCCAAATCCATTGATGTATAACTAGGGCTGCACAAAAACCACCCACACCCGCCGGCCGCCAGCACCCCCGCTCACCCCACCCGAAAAAAAGGGTCCACGTCAGCTACCCCCAATGGGCGGGTTGAACCCGCCCACCTGTATATGTTGGCCGGTGGGTTCGGTTTTGAAATTTAAAAGGCAGATTCAAATCGACCCACCCACCTAAATTTCTAAAAAAAAAAAAAAGCTAATTTGCTTTCTACCCTCCGTCCTCTTGCCCTAACATCGACTCTAAGTCCTTAGAGTTATATGTCTTATTACTTTTATGTGCAATCTTAACGACCATTGGTTATTATTTATGTCTTCAAACACTTAATTGATTGTTGCAAAAATAGGGATCCTAGCTTCTATTGTTTGCACAATACAAAGTTGTGTTAAATTTCTGTTTGAGTTTACTTGAAGAATTGAATGTATACGTGTGATTCAAAGATCTTTTTCATGTTGTAGGAACTCTGAGATTATGCAAACACTACTACATTTTATGTGGAGAAATATTCTTAAGTTGTTGTGAATATGGCCACAGTCTTTAGGCGTCAAACTTGGTTGTTTTAAAAATGCTTCATATATTATCATCTTATATTTTTTACAAATTTTCTTAATTTTTTTTAAAGTCCAAAAAATTACATTGGGCTATAGTATAGGCCCAAATTGCCTCAACCTACCTGCACCCACCCACACAAACCCTTACCCAAACCAAAGCCGCCCGCCATTCTACGGGCAGTCTGCGGGTTGGTTAATCGCCAATCCGCCATACAAAAAAACCGACCTTCACCCGCCCAAAAACCACAAAACCACCTGCCGTTTACCCCTATGTATAACATAATAGATCCAAAAAAAAAGATCACATGCAAGACATATGATCAAATAAAGAAGGTTGTTTTTGCAAATAAACAGTTCATATTAAACAACTAAGAATCAAGCAAATATGGAAAAAAAAAAAAAGAAAAGAAAAGAATCATGCCATAAAACGAATACAAAGGAACTAAATTGTACAGCATAAAATAGAGAAACACAAAAGAACTAGAAAGAAAGATTGTCTTATTATTCATCATCTCATTATGTACAAACACAAGCTCTCAAAGGCCATATATATGGGCCAAAGATCATAAAATAGGAGAGGCCAAAAGCTAAGAATTACAACAATAAAATGATATGAATAGAGTCATAATTGGGAGGTTGTGAAGGTTGTAAATACTAATACTAAGGATCATTAAGGTAGGAATAATATAATTCATAAGAGTGTTAGGAATATAAGCATCCACACTGATAAACTAATTTATTCATAACATTTTCACTTAGATATTCATCACTTAAGAATATGTGCCTCGTTAAAAACATTGCTGGGAAAAACTCTATGGAAAAAAATCTCATTAAGGAAAAAAGAGTATATTATTCTTATAATATTTGGCTTAGAATTGCCTCGTTAAAAATCTTGTTAGGAAAACCGCAATGGAAGAAAACTTATGCTAAGGAAGAAAAGAGTAGAGTAAGCAATAGCCTCCTGCATATGTCAACATGTCTTCTTTAGTAATTTAGACAAAAACTTAGAGTAAGCAATAGCCTCCTGCATATATCAATCAATGGATGTTGTCCTTCACAAGCTCACATAAAAAAAAAAAAAAAAAAAAAAAAGAATTGTTGTGAAACATGTTTTTGTTATGTCTCCTTAACCTAAGTGATACATGGTACATTATCCTCATATAACATTATCAGGCTTTGTTTGCAGAATGAAAAGCCACATTTTTTTTGGATATGTTGGACTAAAATTCTCAACAATTGAAATAAGATGATTTATCTCATAGATTGCCAACATTTTAACATGATGCAAAAATTAAACAATAATATTTTACTTTGTAAACCGTCAAGATATAGTAATACCACCAAATGTAAAAAGAAGCCTAATCATGCTCTTATGTGGATCAGAAAATTATTCAATATCTGTATATCCACTCAATTTCGATTTAAATATTACGAAATAATAAAGTCAAATCAGATTTTTCACAAAGATATCAAAGTACTTGTTTAATGTTTTTTCTATGTGTTTGAGTACTATATCTTGTTAGTAAATTAGCAAAGATTTTCATGTGAGTTCTTACACAGTTGACAAAAGGATAGTGCACTACTAGTGTTATTTAGACGAAGAATTTCTTCAATATCACCTGAATAGCAAAAATAATTTTTCATATCAAGATCCTCATTTATATCAAGGGATTAAAAACATTCTTATTCATATCAAGGGATCAACACAACTATTGGAGAACACATTGGGCTGATAAAAGGTGAATATCTATACTAATAAAGCAATTTAAATTATAACTCATTTCCTTGGATGTTCAACACTCGAGAATGTTTCTAATTAAAACTTTACTAGATAAAAACACCATGAGACAAAAATTATAGTAAGCAAGAGTACACCATTTTTATAATATGTTGCTAAAACTGCCTCATTAAAAACCTCGTCAGAAAAACTGAGTGGGAAAAACCTTGACCAAAGGGAAAAAGTGTGCAGCACGTATTTGTGTATCTCTTGCATCAATATCATGGTTCTCTCAACAATAATTGATTTGATAGAAAGTAATTGAGTCAGTGCATGTTATTTTAAAAATAAAAATAAAAATACATTGCAATTTGACTATTTGAACTTGTTACCTTTAGCACTTTTGTTAATATTTCAATTATTGCTCTTTAGGAGCTCATTTGTCATAAAGAATTTCATAGATGTATTGGCTATTTTTATAGGTATACATGAACAAACTTTTACCTATATTTATTTCCAAGTTAGTAGAACAATGGTGCGACAATTATTTGCACATATACTCACCTCTAAGCGAGTATAAAATATTTTGCACCTTGTAGCCAAATACTTGTCATTATACTTAATTATCACATACTATAATATGCTAAATTAAATATTAAGATGATATACAAAAAACTATGTAGAAATTTGTGACTTGAAATTATTTTGGTATATCCTCAAATACATAATTATCAAATAAATGATAAATAACTTTAAAAGTACACAATATCCTTGGAAGTTCTTCAAGACGATTTTCTTATATGTAAGAGAAATTATAGATATAAGCATTCTTTTAAGAAAATATGAATTTTTAGGTTTAAATATAACTTTCTTTTATAAGATTTGTCTTCTTAAATTTCTCTTAATAGTCTCATTTAGGAGTTTTTATAAATAATAAAAAATCAAAAAGTTTGAGCTCATTACAAAGAAATGGAGAAACAAATTTGCTAGCACTGCTATTCTTTATATAGTGAAAATAATATAGTACTATATTACATTTGGATTGCATTTTTTTTCACAATAATACATGCAAATTCAAGCTATATTCTCAGACGTTGTAAGCCCATTTAGGACTTTTCACAAATGTCAATAGATTGTTGCAACATGTTTATCAAACACACATGAACTTGTTTTATATATTAGAATTTCAACAACATTGAGATTATTTAACAATAAACACCAATTTCACCTCATTCAAGAATCTCTAAGGAAAAGTGTGTGCTAAATCACTCTCATTCTACAACGAATAGACCAACTATGCGATTAAATTAATGATGAGAAATTTCTAGAAAATGAAGTTCAAAACTACCATAAGCGCATTGTTCATGTCACTCTCCACTAATATAGGTTAGCGTGTCATCAAAGATCAAGGACTTTCAAGACTTGTAAGGATCATTTTCATCTTCAATCACTTTAAATATGCAATGCACCTTGGACCTTATATGAACGAATGAAAACTCACATACTGACTCCCAACTTGATCGTTATTTTACCATCGATCATTCCCACAAAACATGACTTACAAGTATTCATAAAAGCTCAAAACATGAAATTCACAAGATTTATTCTTTTTTTTTTTTGTTCTTTTCTTTTATTCTTTTTTTATTTTTTCTCTTTTTTTCAATTCTTTTTTTTTTAAATGAAAACACCCGCAAACTTATTTGGTTCTATTCATATGGATGTTGAAGGGAAAAACATAATTGAAACTAAGCAAAACAAAAAAATAAATAACATAAAAACACATATGAGTCACTTTATGGGTACATTTAAATCACAAATTCGAATCCCATCACCTTCCATGCTTGTTCTCAACGATCAATCTTCAAATTTAAACAACCATGCAAACATGCCTTTCAGTGACAGTTAAGTGAAAGGAATTTATAAAATGGCTAGGTCAAGCTTATATGGGTGATGAAAGAAATAGGTCAAATAGGCTCAATGGGGAAAACAAGCAGCGAAGTTTACAAATGTTGGCTTCAAAGGCTCAAACGATCTAAAAAATACCTTATTATCACTCCAATGACAACTAACCTACCATTTCTCCTCGATTTTCACTAAAATGGGTTTTAGAGTTCATGAGATGTCAATGCCTATCTAATGCACATAAGTATTCTCCAAAAGCTCAAGTAATCATGATTCTTAATGCTCAAGTGATCATAATCCTTAGTGTTCAAGTGTAGAGAATAAAAAATGAAGATCAACCAATGTCAATCAAACACACAAAAATCTCAATGATTTATATTTTGAAAGACCTAAGAGAACAATTTGTGGCTAACATCACAATCAAATTCTAGTTACCCCATTTCTCAAATTTCACACTTTATTCACATAAATAACGAAAACACCACTAAAATAACTAAACAACCTAAAGAACTAAATAAGAACTACCAAACAAGAGTCTTGGAACGAAAACCATGATAATCAATGAAAAAAATTAAGGCCAAAACCAAAAAAGTGATCAACAAATTGTCCCCTCCTCCAAACTTAAACTAAACATTGTCCTCAATGTTTATAGTATTAAAAGAGTAAGAGTCGAAAACATATACCATGGGCGATTTTAGCCCCAAATTCATAGTTTCATCAATCTACTCGAAACGTTTCTTACCAAAACTCAAGTTCTTAAGCTCTCGATTATTTCAACACCTATCAAAACACCTAAAACTCAAAAATAACTTAAAACTTTGAAATAAATTAAAACACAAAAACAAACACAAAATAAAAAGAGGGGAAAGACAAAAAGCTTGGGGTGCCTCCCTAGAGCGCTTAATTTAAAGTCACCGACTTAACTTTTAGAGAAGTGCTCGTCAAAAAGCAACTTCCACCCGTAGTAGGTGTCATAGAACACAAAATGGGTCTTGATCGTGAATGCCCTCAAGCTTGGCATGATTTGGACTTCAGCTCATAATTTCAACAAAATCTAGCTTTTAGGGATAGGCATGGTCAGGATGAAGGAACATTGCTAGTAATGGTAGAAGAGGTGTTGGCCCAAAAGTGTCTTCGTAGATGTAATCTTCAATTATTATGGCTGGCTCAACAATTTGGACACCTAGGACTTTTTCTTCTTGTAATTCCTCCTAAAGGTTAAAGTCTTGGGTTTCATCATCACTTAAAGATTTTTGTTAAAAAAATCTCCAAGTCCTTTTATTTGATGCAAGCTCCATATATAGTTTCACTTTAAACGTGATAAGCACTCTATCTCCCTGAAACTCGACAAATGTATAGGCCAATTGCCCAACTTGTTCTTGTAAATCATGAAGTTGACATGGTTAGGCTATTGATAATTGGTTGGCATTGCTCCTCAAGTGATTGATCATTGTTGTCAATTAAGTAAACACCCCTTCCAATGCCAAAATCATCTCCTAAGCTAAGGTGTCAATTTGCAGCTCCATCAACTTAGAATTTCTTTCTCAACAGTAGTTGCTCATTGAATAATTGATCTCTTTGTAGTCATACTTTGCTACCTCTTCCAACAAGTGATAAGCTTCGTCGGTGGATAGGTGGTATCATTTCTCATTTCTACTTGACTTTGTGCCATGCCACTCAAGCCATCAAGGAAGATTTGAAGTTGAACCTCATTGAATAAGCCACGATTTGGGAAGTTGATGAGCAAGTTTTTGTATAGCCACCAAGCATTGTAACATGGCTCCAAATCTCGTTGAACAAATCTCAAGAGTATTTGTCGATCAACTATCTCCAAGTGCCTCACACAAAAAACTAAAAAACAAAAATTAAAATCAAGAAAGCAAAAATAAAAACAAATAAAAATTTCTAAACCAAACACAAAGATAAATAAAGGAAAATAAACGCCTAAATTAAAACCTAATCACTTTGTCACAATATTAGCCAAGTTTTCAAAAGTTTCAATCCTCTGCAATGGTGCCAAGAACTTGATAAGACTTAAACCTAAACCCACAACTGCACGGGTCAAGTTTAGTATAGAATTGGTGAGTTAAAGATTGTCATCTCCCACGAGGATTGAAATCTTAAAACTAGCTAAGTATTGCAACTACAATGACTAAGCATAATTTAAGCAATTAGACTCTAAGGCAAACTAAATTAAAGGAAAATAAAACTAATAAGACTAATCCAACAAAACCATAAACAAAAGAAATAATTTACAATATGGACAATCTATGTGATAATGTGTTTAAGGACTTGATTTAACTTAGTTCTTCCTATGCTTTTCCTATCTCATGATCATTAACTTCATTCCATCCAATTCATTAATCTAGGGCCCTAAGTTCACCTCATTATCTCTCTCGAGCGTCAAATGAGATTATATGCTTAGATATTCAAGTCAATATCTCTATCTAACTTGTTTACCAACACATTCATTAAGCTCAACCCTTAAATTGATTATCTAAGTATTCTTGGCCCTCTAGAGTCACAACAACAACCAAGATTATATTTTCCAAGTAACGATAAATGAATCAATCTCTCCCAAGCATTGAATTCATAAATCAAATCAACTAATTCATTGGTCAAATAAACTAGAGCATTAAGCACAGAGAAATATAAATGAATTGAAGTAAAAATTACATTAAGAATTAACAAAATAATCAAAACATAATCCAAATCAAACTATATCAAGCCCTAGAATAGGAAATCAAAGCAAACATAGACAAATCTATTACTAATCTTTTCATAAAATATATAAAAGTGAATATGTCTAACACACAAATACAAATACAAAGTTCAATCAAGATTTGGTTAGAGAGAAAGAAAGAAGAAATGCTTTGTGGAGATGAACTTTAATCTTGAATCCTCCAAAAATCTACCAAAATCCTCCAAGAATCTTCAATTTCAAGCTCTTTTCTCCTAGGAATTTTGGCTCTCACTCATGGGTTTCTTCCCTAATTCTCCACCCAAAATTCCCTTGAAAAGTGTCCCTTCTTTTATATGTTTTTGAGTCTTTAGGGTTTTTTAAGTGGTAGGCTTCATTTTAGCTTTATTTTCAGCCATTAAATCACTAATTTATTGTCAAGACTGGCCCAAAAATGAAATCAACACATTTTAGCACCAAAGGGCACCCTATGGGTGAGTAGGCAACACCCAGCGTGCATTGCTACATAGCAGCCTGCGTGCAGGCTTCTTGGCTTGGGATGCTTGTTATACTCATCAACACGTGCGGGCTGCCTACATGCCTGCGCGGCCTTGCGGTGTCCCTTGCTGGGCCTTTGATGTAAGCGACTAGCACATTTGCACTTGAAAATGCTTTTTTGCCCTTGAATTTTGATGCCAAAAAATCCTATAAAGACTCAAATCTTATTTTCCTATGAAATAACACCAAAAAATCTAAATAACACACATGCTTGAGAACATGCTTGAGATTTTCACAATATTTAAGCTTAAGAAATAATTGATTTGTGAGTAGAATACTTACTCATCACTGATTAACCTAGCTGTCTTGGAAAACCCTCAATTTCACCTCAAGAAGGTAAATAGAACAACCAAAGTCACACTTTGAACCCAGGACCAAAACCTTAATGTCAAATTTGTGGAAAGTTGGGTCATACTTGTAACGCCCCTATGTGGGGGTTAGTAGTATTGAATAAATAAAAATAAACTTATATTTAATATTATTTAAATCTATTAAACAGTGCCCATGGGTCTTTAAACAAAAATAAAAATAAAAATAAATATTTAAAATACAAACCATAGTTTTTAGTGTAGCACCAAATATTTAAAATATAGTCATCATCACCATAGTACAATTCTTAAATAACTGAACACAGCCATCACAAAAGAAATACGAATCTTACATAATCTAGACGAGTTACAATTAAACAAAGATCTTCCAACATGAAATTAACAGTGTTGTTGTCTATTTCTCGTCAGATAAGTTGTACTGAGTTCCACCTGAGAGATGTAAATATGATAGGGATGAGCATCGACATGCCCAGTAGGGAAAATCATTACTCACCTTAAGGTTTATTCATTACCACATTAAAACTGCATGGTTAGTTAATTTACATCATATACTAGGTTATGAGGTTTATTATGATCATATCTTGTGGATACCATAGTTAACCATTACCAAGTTTCACACTTATACATATATACAAATATTACAATTCATCATTATTCCTAGGTATCCACATTAAATAAAGTAACACTCCACTTATCGAAACCCAAATGGACGAGCTTGGCCACCCTCCAAACATTCCGAGGATATTCCGGTGAAGGGACATAAAGCCTCGAGTCCTCACCAAGTCGATTCCTACATAGTGTGTTCTGAGACTTTCGACCCAAGGAAGCGTCATCACCTTCCCCCTATTTACCTTTTAGGGTATTCGTGTCCAAGGACGTAACCGTCGCCCTCTTTACGTCTCACCATTTCTCAATGTTCAATCATTATTTATAGAGTCAATTTCCCTAACCATGCTTCCCAATTTATAACAACATATGTTAATTCATTATGTTCCTCGCTAATCAATACATGGCGAGTTCATGTCATAGTTTCATATGTGATTCTCATATAATAGCAGTTCAACATAGATACATATATCTTGTGGTAAAACAATCAATTTTAATTCCATAAAAACCTCACAAAAGATGAGTAATAGAATCCCTACCTTCCAAGCTTCTCAACAATATCTTAATCTTGAAAATTTAATTAACGTAAGCTCCACACACCATTGATCCTAAGGTGTGCATAAGGACAATTTAAACTAAAGCGTAATATATAACCACATCCATAAATGAATTAAGTATAAATCTATATATATTAGTTTCTAATAAAATTCATAAATCACTTAGGATGGTCTTGGAAAGATTGCAAGACATTCAGGGATTAGAAGGTGAACAAAGTTGGGTTCACTATCTACAATTAGCACATGGGTTATTGGGTGATTTACTTAAGGTAGACGGGTGATATACTGCCACTGGTAGGTTTACTAGTTTCCAACCCGAGAATTAAAAAATTCATAAAAAATAAAACATAACTCCGATTTAGGCTCATGATAGCTAGTTGGAAAGCTTAGAATGTCTACTTTTAAAATATTTAAACCAATTTACAAAATTTATTTCCATCTAATCCTAGAATTTCAAGAAAGAGCTACTGCCCATAGAGATAATACAAGGTTTATGGAATGTTAAGTTTTTCTTAAACTCAAAGCATATTATTCTTATTCAAAATTCTAAAACCATTCCAAAATAGGCAACATGCATTATATAATCATAATAAATATATTCTCATGAGTTTTATACCAAAATCATCATCAAACTATACATCTAGCCTTTTTTACAAATAATGAGGAAAACATGCATTAAATATGAAGAAAATACATACTAAAGACAGGTTTGCATTAAAGAAAACCTACCTCAAAACTCCTTTAAAAAACATCAAAGTTTGGGTTAAAAATTAAGCTTGAATTGACTCCAAAGCGGCTTCAAACATGGCTAGAAATTATAGTTACTTGGCTACAAAGAGAGCTTTATACCTTGTGTCTTTAGCTAGAAATTGAAGTGAGAAATGAGAGAATGAGAAACTAGAGAAGAGAGTGGTGATGGTTGAATAAATAGGCATTAAAATGATTAAGGAGCGGGAGATAATTATAGGTTTATGGGAAAAGTTGTAGGAAGAAACAAATGAGCATTAAAAGAAAATATTATCATGTCTCCCATGGAGACTTTTAGCAAATAATGCCAACATAACAAGTTGTGGAAGAAGATGAAGGAAGCGTTAAAAAGGTGGTTGAGAAAATATATCAATGTCTCCTGGTAGTTGAGGTGAATTAATTCTATGTCTGTAAGTAGTTGAGGTGAATTAATTTTATGTCTCCAAATGAGAAGGAGACTACTTAATTGAGCATTAATATAGCGGGAAAAAGTTGGTAGAAGTAATAAGTGATAGGTAGGTTTTAAATATTTACTATGGAGACTTGGTAAAAATACCAAAGTGATATTTTATTCATATGATTTTACAAAAAATCATACCCATTAAAATAACGAGTGTTTCAATACTGCACTAAAATTTATCATTGGACTAATTTGAACTACCAGGCTCAACCACAAATTCAACCAACTGCACATTTGGCTCAACTCTCCTACTAGCTTTTAATCTCTACCATGGTCTCTACTTTTCCATTGGCCATAACAAGTTCTATGTAGGATAAATCATGGCATATGAACTTAGGCACATCTCTTCATCTCACCTCTGATTTTTCTTGATTAAGCAACACCACACCATACTTAGGTAATGAGCAAGTAATTGTAGGCTATGGTGGTGATTTGTCTTTTAATGCTAGTGCACACCCACTGTACCTAAATCACGTTCTTCATATTCAAATCACAAAAAAATCTCATTAGTGTCACTTGGTTATGTGTTGATAATAATGTAGAAGTTGAATTTTATCCAACTTATTTTCTTATAAAGGATCAATGCTTGAAGAAAGTCCTACTCCATGGACTGCTTGATCAAGGCCTCTACAAACTTGTCAACTCCAACACCATCAATCCACTCTAACTCATGTTCTTCTAGTTCAGCTTCACTTTTAGCTCAAGTTTTCCTTACCCGTTCAAGAAACCAAAATCTCTATCATAATAGATTAGGTCATCCATCTCCTAGAGTAGCTTCAAGTGTTTTGAATCAATGTAATGTGTAAAATGTTTCTAGCAACTTATTTTATGTTTCTTGTTAATTGGCCAAGAGCCATACACAACCGTTTGTAATGTCTCAATCTAAAGCAATGAAAGCTTTTGAATAAGTCCATTCTGATTTGTACGTGCTTCTCTTATGAATTCTGTTACTGGTGCTTGTTATTTTCTATCGTCTATGGATGACTTTTCTAGATTTCTTAGATATAATTACTCAAAACTAATGGTCCATTTGGAACTGAAGTTTTAAGTTTTGCTTCACATAAACCTCTAACATGCTATAGCTCTTTAACTTAAAACCTCATTTCTAATTGAAGTTCCAAATGGGTGCTATAGATGAAACGTACCCAACCTTTCTCAAATTCAAGAACATGGCTAAAACTTAATTTGAGACCAAAATTAAAGCATTACAAAGCGATTGGGGTAGGGAATACATAACTATTTCAACCTTTCTCAAAAGCTGTAGCATTAAGCACAAATTGGCTTGCGCTTACACTCCAACACAAAATGGTGGAGCAGAAAGAAAAAAATAGACATATTGTAGAGATAGGACTTATTCTTCTAGTTCATGCTTATGTACCACTTTCCCTTTGACCATTTGCTTTTTAAACTGGTGTCTTTCTCATAAATGGGCTCATTACCCCTATACTTGCTAAGAAAAGCCCATATTAGACCCTTTATAGTAAAAAGCCTACTTATGACCTCACAATGATCATAAGTTGCAATACAGATTGACAAAATGTGTGTTTTGGGAACATAGCAACCAACATAAAGGCCATGTTTGCCTTCATTGAGAGATTAGGCGAGTATATCTCAACCATCTAACTTTCAATGTATCCCATTTTCCCTATGCTCAACAATCTCCTTAATCTCTATCCTTAGTTTTCCCACAAAAAGATACTTTACCACTACATAATGCTTTTTTTAATCTAATGTTCCTTCTTCCTCAAACACTACTACCATGCCATACCCTTCTATTGCTCAATCCACTATAGATTCTTCATTGTGCACTCCATCTAGTGCGTCTCTTAGCGCTTTTTCTCCACTTTTCTCCACCTCTTCTACCCCTTCCTTTTCTTATACATCCTCCTTTCCTTTGTTCGGTTCCATTCTTTTATCTTTGACTCTTGCCCAAACTAGTACCTAGAAATGTCACCAATATTACTGCTTATGTTAATGATCCTACTATTGAGTTGCCAACTAATGCTTCTTATAGGAAGCCATAGCCTAACAATGTGCACACCACGACGACATAGGCCAAAGCAGGAATTTTCAAACCCATAGCCTTCTTAGGTGGTGTGCAAGGGATTTCCAATTTGGAACCAAGCTTTATCAAGGAGGTTCTACAACAACCTGAGTAAGTTCAATCTATGCAGGCTAAATTAGATGCTTGATAAAAAAAATCGCACCTGACACTTAGTTTCACCTCTGGTACGTTATCAACTGCAAATGGGTTTTTAAACTTAAACTTAAACCTAATAGGACTATTGAGAGGTATAAGGTATGGCTTATGGTTAAAGGATTTCACCAAACACTTGACTATTTTGAAACCTTTAGCCTAATTTGTTAAACCCACTACCCTTTGAATTGTGCTCAATCTTGTTTAATCTAGAGCTTAGCTTCTTCATCAGTTAGATGTCGATAATGCTTTCCTTAAAGGTGATTTTAGATGTCTGTATGGATCAACCTCCTCACTTCCATGATTATGTGCATCCTTACCTGTGTTAAGCTTAATAAGGCCCTTTATGGCCTCAAGCAATCACCATAAGCTTAGTTCACCAAGTTTAGTCACCAACCACTTCAATGGGGATTTCAAGGTTCTAAATCTAACACTTCCATTGTCTTCCTCTTAATCATTCTTCTTATTTATATAGATGACATAATTTTCACAGGAAGTAATCGCACCTTGGTGTAGCAACTCATCACTGAACTCAATCAGCAGTTTGCCCTCAAGGATTTGGGACCTCTTTCTTACTTTTTTGGCATAGAGTGAGTTAGTTAGATAATTCCCTACATTTATGCCAATAGAATACATCATTGACCTTCTTAAATGTGTAGCCATGTGAGATTGTAAAGCTTATGTCACTCCCATGTCATCTAGCCCTATTATGTCCTTCTATGATGGTGAGCCTCTCTTAGATGCTCATACCTAATACCAATTGTCATGGTCTAGGAACTTTAGCTTGTGAATATGTCCATGCGGTGCCATAACTTCTCAAGTCAAGGCCAACCTTTTCAACAATCAAGCATTCTAGCAAGCTTATGTTAGAGGTAAAGCCAAATCAAAACCCAGAAAAGAAGAAAAAAAGAGAGGAAAGGCAGAGTTTGGGCGTCGTAGCACCCGCAAAAGAACCAAACCAACGCCGCAGCGCTGGATTCTAGCGCTACAACACTAGCGGGAGAGCACTGCAGCGTCGGTTTTGGGCATCATGGCGCCAAGGACCTGTCTTATGCGATTTTAAGGCAGTAATCACATCCAGTGAAAAACAACACAAAAGGGAAACGTGTGACTACTAGGTTTTCTTAATAGTTGCTATTTTTACTCCTCATTGAGGGTATTTAAATATGGATAAGACAGCTAGGGTTATGTGTGGCATTATTTTGTGAGTGTGAGAGCTCTATTATTGAGAAAGTTGAAGAAAATTCCCACAGAATGTGCTAGGTAGAAGAGAGGCTTGGAAAACACAATTGAGCGTGTGTGATAGAAATTTTTTTTGTAATCTGTAATCATCTCCTTCATCATAGTGGAATCTGCAATGGCAGAAACAGGACGTAGTCTCAAATTTGGACGAACTTGCATAAAAATTTAGTATTCTTTATCTTCTTCTTTTTTATACAATCATTCATTATTGGTGTTCTTAGAATTAGAAGGTGCTTAATTCCCTAACAACTAGTATCAGAGTGAAGGTTTCAGTCAAGAATGATGATGGAAGAAGTAGGGTCGGCTATCGATATCACCAAATTTGATGGTTCATATTTTTCCTATTAGAGGATGCAAGTGGAAGACTACCTATACAGCAAAAAACTACACTTGCCCTTGGATAATAAGCCTAATGGCATGAAGGATGAGGAGTGGACTCTTCTTGACAGGCAAGTGTTGGGTGTGATCCATTTGACCTTGTCAAAGAACGTGGCCCACAACCTAGCAAAGGAGAGGACCATAGCAGGGATGATGAAGGCTTTGTCTGACATGTGTGAGAAGCCCTCAGCCAATAACAAGGTACATCTCATGAAGAAGCTCTTTAATTTAAAAATACCTGAAAGTGCCTCGGTGGTAAAGCATCTAAATAATTTCAATACCGTTCTGAATCAATTGGTCTCGATGGAGATTAAATTTGATGATGAGATCAATACCCTAATCCTTTTGGCCTTACTAGCAAATAGTCGAGAACCCATAAGGGTGGCCATTACCAATTCAATTAGGAATGCACAACTAAAATTTGTTGATGTCAAAAATTCTATTTTGGCGGAAGAAGTTCGTAGAAAGGATTTTGATGAAGCTTCAACATCGAACTCGGCCCTTAATGTTGAGAATAAGGGTAGGAAACCTAAGAGGCATTCCAACAAGGATAATGGCAAAAGAGGTTAGTCGAGGAATGGGAGAAATAAGTCGAGGAACAGTAGGAACATGGAGTATTGGAACTGGAAAAAAATCGGCCACTTGAAAAAGAATTTCAAGACTCCAAAGAAGAACAAAGACAAGAACAATAACGCCGCAAACGCCACCATTGAAGAAGCATAGGATGCCTAACTCTTATTTATTGACAATTCCCTTGATTCATGGGTGATAGACTTAAGAGCATCGTTCCACACTACTGTACATCATGAAGTCTTGGAGAATTATGTTGCTGGAAATCATTGTAAAGTTTACCTTGCTGATGGTGAACCTTTGGATATCGTTGGCATTGGAGATGTAAATTTGAAAATGCCTAATGGGTATGTGTGAAAGATTTATAAGGTGAGACATTTACCTAAATTAATACACAACTTGATTTCGGTAGGGCAACTTGACAATGAAGGATGTAATGTGACCTTCAACTGTGGAGGTTGGAAAGTCACAAAGGAAACCATAGTCATTGCTCGGGGGTATAAAGCTATAACTCTCTACATTAATTTCAGTTGTAAAAATACTATAGTAGTTGCTGACTTTGCTGCTAATACTGAGTTTTGGCATCATAGACTCGAACACATGATTGAGAAGGGAATGAAGGTACTTCACTGTAAAAGAAAGCTGTCAGGATTGAAAACTGTTGATCACAATTTATGTGAAGCTTACATCTTGGGCAAGCAGAAGAGAGTCAGTTTCTCAAAGATAGACAAAGAGCCTAGGTCCAGGAAGTTGGAGCTAGTTCACACTGATGTGTGGGGACCTTCAACAGTGACTTCTCTTGGTGCTACAAATTACTATATGACGTTTATTGATGACTCAAGTAGGAAGATATGGGTTTACTTTCTAAAAAACAAATCCGTTGTCTTTGATGCTGTCAAGAGATGAAAAGCTATGATGGAGAATGAGACAGATTTGAAAGTAAAGTGTTTGCAGTTTGACAATGGGGGAGAGTACATAAATGATGATTTCAAGTGGTGCTGTGCTGAGAATGTAATAAAGATGAAGAAAACTATTCCAAGGAAACCATAACAGAACGGTGTAGCTGAGAGGATGAACAGGACTTTGAACGAGCATGCTAGAAGTGTGAGCTTGCATGTAGGACTACCAAAGTTGTTTTGGGTTGAGGCAATCAACACTATAGCTTATCTAATCAATAAAAGTCCATCCACACCATTAAAGTTCAAGCTACCGAAAGAAGCATAGAGTGATAAAAAGGTTGACCTCTCTTACTTGAAAGTATTTGGTTGTGTTTTCCATGTTTATATTGATTCTATTGCTAGAAATAAACTCGATGCAAAATCTAAAAAATGTTTTCTGGTTGGCTATGGTGGACTTGAGTTTGGCTATCGTCTCTAGGATGACCAAAACAGGAAGATTATTAGGAGCAAGGATATGATCTTCAATGAAGGTGTTCTGTATAAGAACAAGAACAACACCCACTTCAAGAGTTCAGGTTCTAAAGATAAAAAGCCTGAGGTGATTCCATTGAACAACTTTCTTAAGTGGAAGTATAGAATTTAGAAGTTGAAGCCCAAGAAAATATAGCTCCAGAAGGAGACTAAAGTACTCCTGTAACTCTAGTCAAGAGATCTAACGGGATCATCAAACCGCCGCAAAGATACTACCCTTCACTACACTATATTTTGTTGACCGACAAAGGTGAACCAGAGAGTTATCATTTTTTATCATTTTTTCATTCTTGTTTAGCAACCCGTAGCCAAATAAAGTATCGCGTAAATGACTAGTCATTCTTTACCATCACCTGTTTAATGACTTAAACTGATTTAGAATTATGTTTCTGATTCTGTTTATCTTGCTCCCTTTTTACATACTTCAACAACTGCCCTTGCTTGATCATAGCCTAGATTTGCCCCTTCAAGCTTCCAGACTCAGTCGTCAAATGGCTCTGATCATTATGCACCTCGTAGATTTTATAAATGTCTCTCTATTCTGGGTCTGATTGTATCGGTCTTGAAGGTTTGAACATTCCCAGATGTTTGTTTTCTTCAAATATTTGCTCTATTGGCTTGTTTAGGGAAACTTCATCTCTAATTGGATAAGGTTCAAACTGATGGACTTTTCTATCTCTTTCAATCTGACATGTTCTAGTTTTCTTACCGCTCTTCCTAAGGCCTCCTACTTAGTCGGTGATCTAAGCTTCTACGGTGATCATGTCCATAAACTATGGTTTTAAAACCCTGATTCAAGCCTCCTCTATTTATCGTCTTACTTTTTAAGTATCCTGCTTCCTCCACTCTTATACTTCCCTTTGCCTTGAAAATGATGTCTACCATTGACTTCGGTTGCCTTCTGACGAGTATCTTATGCAACTCATGATCTCGTCTGAGGCTATCGTGAAAAATGTTGGCTACTATTTTCTCATCGACATTCTCTACTTGATTTAATTATTGCATGAATCTGTCTAGAAAAGAACGAAGGTTTTCTCCCGTTCTTATCTTTATATTCATCAAATCGACCATAGTTTTTCTTTCTTTTCTATTATGGATGAACAGAGTCATGAACTTGTCGGATAGCATCTGAAAACTCGAGATGAATCCTAGTTCCAGCTGAGTGGACCAAGACGCAGCTATTCTGGAGAGCATCCTTGGGAAAACTTTATAGTACAAATGTTCATTAGAAGTTTCTAGCATCATGACTTGTTGGAAAAGACGCGAGAACTCTATGGGATCTGACTTTCCATCAAAAGTCTTCATTTTTGGCACAACAAAGATGGTGCCAATTTTGTTTCGGAGATTTTTAGTCTGTCCAAAAAAAGGTGTGTTTGATCCTGGACAAAGATTCACACGGATTGAGAGAATTTGGATTTGCCTTAATCCTAGAGTTTCTTTCTCATGATTCTCTCGCTAGAATTTTCTGGAATGGCCAAAAAGTCCCCTTTTATACCACCCATTTTCTTATTTATAGGTGCGAAATTCATTCTTCTTTTAATTGTTAATCGTTAGATCTCTTTTAATTTTCAACCCTTGGATGCAGAGTCTAACATGCCAACTTATTTATTCAATCTTATGTTTCCCTTTTTGAGGTTTTCAATGTCTTTCTCTGACTCAAATTATCCTTTATTTCTTAATAATGAAATAGTATTGTTGGACTTAAAAGCCGTTATGTCGTTTCACCTTTTATTTTATCATAGTGACCTTATTTTCATTTTGTAATTTACTTGTTCTCCAGAGTTGCCAAACATATTCTCACAAGCAATTTCAAATGATATTAGAGTTTGTTCTTCTTCTTTAAACAATTGCATGTTTCTTTTTATTGAGAATGCATATTTCTATTTTTCCTTTTTTGACAAGTGCATATCAATATCGATTAAATAATAAATTAAAGAATAATACAGAAAAAAGTCAAAGAAAACGTTCGTTGATACTCTACCTAGAAGCTTTCATGTGTGTGTGCGCGTGTGTATGTATGTATATATATATATATATATATATGCATTTTAACTGTTCAGATAAGATTTAATGGCCCTGATAAGCTGAAACGCAAGTAAAATTTGTGTTGACCGACTATCGGCTGAAATCGGTTAAATGGTGCGATGAAAACACCTGCGTTCTTTTTTATTGAAAAGACATGTCATTGTTAGCGCTTTTGACATTGTATTTCTGGCTCTTTCTCATATATCAACAAGAAATACTTCTCCCTTTGCTATGCTTTCCCCTTCTCGCTCTCCTAAAATCACGGGATTTGGATAAAAGACCTTAAAAAAAAGTGTTTTTTGATAAATAGATCAAGAAATTTTTAAATTAAATAAATGACCTTCATATCATGTCATCTAAAAAGAAAAAACCTTAGCAAGATGAAAAAAAAAAAAAGCTAGAGCAAAAAAAAAAACCTCAACAGGATAAAAAAAAAATTTGAGCAGTTTTTCTGTCCAAAAAGCTTGATTTTTTGTGCTAAAAAAAAAGATGCCATTTCTCCAATTAAAATTTTTGGGTGGCCCTTTCATCAAATTTCCGGCCTGAAATCCCTCAACTCGCGCTAATTTTGGTTGAATCATCTGCTGGAGTGGTCCAAAGTGAGAAAGAACTCCTTTAATTCAGTAGACTCTTTAGCACACACACCAGTCAAAAACAGGAGACAAACAACCACAAACCAGATTGAAACCTAGATGTCATTGTTCTCTCTCTTTACTCTCTCTCACTCTGGGAGGCTTGGCATTTTGGAGAGTGATTCGATCACTGGGTCTGGGTTTTAAGGAGGTGTTAGTGTGAAAGATGATAGGATAGAGTAAATCACACGTGACACTTCGCTTGGGTATTTTACTATTTGCACTCCTATGAGTATATAGGAAAAACCATAATCGTTCTGTCAATGTACAGGTTTTGCAAAGGAAAAATTATTAAAATACAGAAAGAGTTTCTGTTTCAAAGAACCAAAAAAAAAAAATATAAAAAAAGGGAAGTGTATCTATTTTTTTTATATAGTTAAAAGGAAAGGCATTTATTGGATCATTATTTATAAATAAAAATTAATAATCAATTCATAAGAATAATAATAAATAAATAAATGAAGTTAAATTTGTTTTCGGAAATGAAAACTAATTTGGCAATTCAAGATGTAAAGGAGGCGTTTGGAAACTAGTTCGAAACAAAGGGTATTATAATTTCACAATGACCACTTTGATCGAATGTGTAGGATTAAGGGGAGGAGGTGACACATAATGACCAACCTTGAAAGACCAGTCTTCCATCTAAAGATACCTAATTGCATCTAAGGATGTATACTCGCCACACCAAAGGTGGATTGTTTATTTGGGCAGAAACAAAAAGTTACAAAAGTGAGATTTGAACCTAAAACGTTATAGCAATTCAAATTTTACAAGAGAAAATATTATAATAAAATTAGTTTAAACCTTTTTTTTTTTTTTTTGTGTTTGAACCAAGTTCACTAATAGGCTGGTACAGTAACCTAACTATAAGATCAATAAGATGGTATTGTGCAGGTGAAGTCCTTTAGAAGAACTTTCTTCCCAGGATGTTTAGTTTTTATTTTTATTTTATTTTTTTGAAAAATTTGGAAGAATTAAGTAAATATTATTTTATACTAATAACATCCTCAAAAAGATTGGAAGGAAAAGTGCCATTGTATTGATTCAACTACAACAATTCTGTCTTCCAAAACACCCCTCTCATCAAGCAAATAAGAAAAACATCACAAAAAACACAAAGCAACAACCACCTATAAGATGATGATGGCATGTACAGACCTTTCATTCACTCCACAAGTAGCATTTTCTATGTGGACTATGGGCACTTTCACTATTCATCAAATTTTGACCTAATCGATGACTTCTCTTGAACATTCTACCTTCATTATAGTCTAGCCCTAGACGCCTTCAAGTTTCAATTAAAAAAAATCCACCATAATGATTTCCAAAAAAAAAAAAAAATCATATATTGATGTATTTTGCTCTTGTACCAAAGTATAATGTCGTGTTTCTATTTTGGAGTCAATGCACTTCAACTACTAAGTCATGCTGTGTAACACCCCAATTTTTTATTCAGTATAATTAGTGTGAAAATAGTAGATTAATGTGCCATAATGTAAGTTTGAACTTAATTTCACCATTTCGTAATATTCCCCAATTAGTATTACTTTTAATTTTTTTTAATCACTCATTATTATTTTTATTTGTTATTTTGAATTTTCAAAACAAATCAATTTGTCAAATATCTAATATGCTCCTTTTGAAAAATCATGTGTTGGAACATGATTTTCACTCTACAAAACCACATTTTCCTCTATTTAAATCTCTCTCCCTCCCTTTCTCTCACTCTCTCACAGTATACTCTCTCTTTTCCTCTCTATCTCTCTGTGTTTCTTTCCCTCTCTTCCTTTCTCTTTGATTCAAAAATTTTTGAATCTAGGCTTTGATTCTTAGCTGGATCGGAGGTCAAGGAATGTAATTATGCTTCTACAAACTCGTTTTAAAGCTCTAAATTGAGGTAAATTCTTTTATTTTTAAATTTTCAAAATTTGCTCAAAATTTTCTCAATTTCTTTGAAACGTTGTGAATCAAGTTTTATGAGCTTAGAAACCATTAAACCTAAGTTAGTAGAACTTATAACATCTAGAATCTAAGTTTGGTTTGATGAAAAAGGATTTAAATCAAGTTTTTTTATTTTTTTCTATTTTTCTCATTTTTGGATTTCTTTAAAAATCTCTATGCAAATATTGTTTAAATGTGTTTAAAAGTATTTTAGTATATTTTTCTATCATATATGAATGTAATCTATGCCTGAAAATTGAGAAAATAAGTTGGGAATGCAGATTTGAGCTCGGGAGGCCGAAGCTCAAATTTAGAACTTTTTAGATTTTTCTAGTTCAGTAAGCCAGATTCATGAGTTCAGTAGGCCGGATTCATCCAATCGGCAGACCGAACCTAGAAAAGTTTGGTAAGCTGGTTCTGCCTAGCTAGTAGGCCAAACTGTGTAGTTCGACAAGTCGGACCAGGGAATTCAACATGCCGACCTGGCTGTTGTATACCAATTTTCACTGTTTTAAACCTAGATTGAGGATTTAAACTTTATAGTATGATTTTACAGACATAAATAGCACACTAGGACACCATGAGATAGCTTAATAGTGTAGAATATCTTAAGCTAGATACTAATAAATTTAGTTTACATTTAAGGTCATTCGTGGTACCGTGGAGCTAACGTATAGCAAGTCGGGACTACGGTGCTAAGCCACGATGCAGAATATCAAGGTAGGACTTCTACCCTTTTCTTGGTAGCTTCGCTTTTAATGATTTTGGCCTCAAAGGATTCTTTCAAAATGTTTTCAATAATTGACAAAATGTTTTAAATGTCTTCAAAAGGGGGCTTTTGGCCAGATAATGATTTCTTTCAAAATGATCCCTTTCAAAATGATTTCCTTCAAAGTGATTTCCTACAAAATGATTTTTTAAAACGGATTTCAAGGAACGGTTTAGATAAACTTCTTAACAATTGTCATCATTCGTCAAGAATTGAATGATCATAATGAATCGAATAATGAATATAATTGAGAATACTTAGTGATATGGGATTTAAATAATAATAAATACACATAAAGGCATGATGCCAAAATTAAAGATCGGGTTGTGTAGAGTGCGATCTTGGGGGCAGATCTTGAAATCCAGCTGAATCATTACGGTGGTGATACTTATGGTTTGCCTAAGAAGGACAATAAGATTATTTTTGGACAAACTGATTTCGGTAAGAATAATTTAGATGAATTTATTTATTTAATTTTGTTTTCTAAATATCTTTCATGAATGATATATTTTATATTTAAATTATGTGTTTTCAAAATTTAGTCCTATTGAGCCTTTCACTCACATTTCTTTATTTGTTTTAAAACATTTCTCCTAGGTGGATTGTAGCTTAAGACTGACAAGGAGACCACTGGGCAACAAGTGAGTCATAGGAATAATGCTTAGATTATTTCTTTATTTTAATTAAGGAAAGTACTATCTAAATTTTTATCTCTCATATTGGACTGTGATTGTAATATTTTATTATCAATACCATGTGTGTAGTCTAATATGGGTCTAGTGGGGTCCGACTCATGATTAACTATCTCTAATACTTTATTTCATGATGAATTATTTCAAAATAATAATAATTGTGTTTAAAAAGTTTTTCAAACCGTCATGTTTTTCAAAATACCCCAAAACATTTAATTGGCAATTTTAATCCAAAATCTACTTTAATTAATTTAATTAACCTACCAAGTCACTACCCATACTTCAGGGCGTGATAGAATAGTATTAAAGCTCAAGGTTATGAACCTTAGGAATTGTGCACATATAGGTACAACAGTGAAAAGCCTCTAGCAGTCCAATTTTGTTTTTAGAAACCGAGATAATGGACCTGGGTGTCATGCAGCTGTGGCTAACGCGAATTCTAGGAATAAGGGAAGCATGGTAGAGGCTACAATTGCTGCTTTTTGATAGATGATAGCAAGGGCTAGACCTAGCAGTTTTGAGGCAAGTGGCAGACATGGGCGCTTTAGGGAGCTTCAGCGTGCATCTTTTCTAACTTTCAATCGAAATAGGGGTCCGTAGTTGGCTGAATATCGGTTAGACTCAGTAGCACATTTAGTGAATTCGAGACTTATAAGTTAGCAGGAAGTGCTAACACCCGGTAAGACAAGCAAAGCATTTAGAGAATGATAGGAATATCAACTGGGAAAGATTCAAAGAATTGTTCTATGAGCATTATTTTTCATAGGAATACAGAGACTAAAAGATCATCGAATTCTACCAGATGGGATAGGGCAACATGATGCTTCGGGAACACGAGGTAAAGTTTGATGAGTTGGCCAAGTTTATTCTATTCGTCGTGGATTTTGAACGTGAAAGGTGTATCAAGTTCCAAGAAGGGTTTAAGAAATCCATTCAACGACAACTGATGGCCTTAACTTCAGAGTTTTGGTAAGTTAGAGTCGTTCAGCTTTATCAATAGGAGGAGATTACGCTCTTTACTATGAGGATAGGGCAAGAACATCAGGAAAACCCCAGCTAAGCAATAGAAGAGGTAGCGATCGCCAAGCTCAGGTAAAGAATCGGCATGGTAACCTAGCAATGGAAGCAGCAGATCATTCAATAGCGGACGAAGCAACCCTTGCCATCTCTGCCAACAGCTGGGACACTTCGAGAGGACCTGCCTAGTAAGAAATGCTCGACAAGGATCTTAGACTACAGAAAGTGCAAGCTGTCAGCCCCAACCTCAGTCCTTACCTCCACCTCAGCAACCTTCTTAGTTTCAGCTTCATCAGTTTTCTCCACAGCAGTATCGACCGATGGACCCAAGACGTAGCAGCACTAGCAGAAGAAAAAAGAAATGTTCTAGTTCAAGTTTATGCCATAACTTTAGAAAGTTTGATAGCTTAGACTAGCAACATAAGAGTCGATGGTATGGTTCGGGTTTCTTAGTCCTTAGTTTTGGTTTTCTTTGATATTGGTGCTATTTATTCTCTCATTTTGAGTTCATTTATGCATGCCTTGGAATTAGGAATAGAGGAATTTGATGAACCCTTGGTAAATACCTCACCCTGGGGCTGGTGTGTGTGTGAATTATATATATAAACCTTGTAAGATAATGATTAGAGATGGGACTCTAGGAAGTACTTTGATTATGATCCTCATAAGTGCTTATAATTGATCTTTGGAATGGACAGGTTGTCCAAGTAAGGTGCAACTGTAAATTGTCACTTTAGAAAGGTAACTCTAATGATTAATAGAGGGACGACGATCGTTTACTATGGTGGTAAAGATCGAGTAATGAGTGAGTGACTTATGAAAACGTGTTTAGGTGGACGGAGAAACTTAGCATGCTTTATATACTTCTTTAGGATCTAGGAAAGGAATATAATGTTGCAGGAAGAAAAGCAGCAACATCGGTAGCTGATGAGTTCGATGGTGTCTTCCCGATGAGTTACCTGGATTAGCATTGCATCAAAAGATTGAGTTTGGTATCGAGTCATATCCAGGGACCACTCCGATTTCTGTAGCACCACATCGATTGGTGCCAGTAGAAATGAAAGAAATAAGGAAACGGCCTTAGGAACTTGTGGATAACGAATACATTTAGGGTAGCATGGGAAACGTTAGTTTCATTCGTGAAGAGACATGATGGCGCGCTCAAGTTGTCCGTTGATTATTAATAATTGAATCGAGTCACTGTAGAGAATAAGTATCCACTGCTCAGGATCGGTGAGTTGTTTGGTGGGTTAGGAGACTCCAGAAATTTCTCGAGGATAGATTTATGATCCGAAAAGCACCAGCTACATGCCAAAGAGGATAAGTTTATGGGGCATATCAGGGCCATTTGATATTGTTCTTAAAATAAGTGAAAATATTTTTGTTTTAAAAAATGACAGTTTTTTGGGAATTGTGTTGAGAGTGTTTTTAAAATTTATGCCTCAAAAAACGTGCAAAAATATTTTCAAAAATTTTGAAAATGAAACCAAAAGGGGCCATCATCTCCGAGTAGGGTATCTCAGTAGATTTGTCTAAGGTAGAGACTATAGTACGGTGATAATGACCAAAGGACATGGCAGAGCTTTGTAGCCTTTTAGGACTTGCCGGGTACTACAGGAAGTTCATGAAGGATTTCTCGAAGATAACGGTTCTATTGATGCGGATGATCAAGAAAAGTGTTCGGTTTGAATGGGATGAGGAATGCGGATGCACTTTCCAAGAGTTGAGGATTCAGTTGACTACTGCTTCTGTGTTGACTATATTGAGCACTAAGGAGCTTTATGAGGTCTACATTGATGCAGCAGAACGAGGACTCAGATGTGTGTTGAAGCAGCATGGACGAGTAGTGACTTATAGATTATGACAGTCAAGGTCTCGATAGTAGAATTACCCTACACACAATTTAGAGCTCACTGTAGTGATTCACGCTTTGGAGATCTAGAGACGCTACTTGAATGGGACAATATTTTAGGTTTTCTTGGGTCACAAGAGCTTAAGGTATTTGTTCACTCGAGGGATTCGAATATGAGGCAATAAAGATAGATTGAATATACAGAGGACCAGGATTTCTCGTTGTAGTATTATCTGGGTAAGACCAACCTAGTTACAGATGCACTCAGCAAGAAGTCTAGGAGGATCCACACGTATCTAGCATCAAACGATTGGAGGAGAGATGCTACCATGAGTGAACATAGGCTGTAGTACCACGAAGACTTTGACCAGGTATCGACGTAACGTATGGGATCGACTCTAGCGTTTGACCAAATGATGAAACAGAATCAGTGATGAGACTACCATCTTCAAGGAATATGGACACGAATATAGAATGGAGAGTAGTTTGAAGAACGAAGGATTCTTGTAGGTGGGTCGTTGCAATCTCAAGAGACATCTGGTAGTGTCTGCGATCGAGGGAGTGGCGAAGGCTTTGATGGATGAAGCTTTCAAGTCTCAGTTCGCTATTCAACTAGGAAGCACGAAGATGTATTGCGATTCATAGAGGCAAAACTAGTGGAGAAATATGAAGAAAGGTGTTCAAGAGTACATAGTCAAGTGCGTGGCTTGTCTCCAGGTAGTAGTTGAGCATCACGAACTCGCTATTCAGCTTTAGCCGCTTCCCATTCCAAGGTAGAAACAAGAGCTTATCACGATGGATTTCCTCATCAGGTTGCCAAGGACGGAGCAAAAAGCACGATGCGATTTGGGTCATGGTTGGCTGGTTGACGAAATCGATGGATTTTATTTCCTACCTTAAGGTTGTCGTGTTCGAGATGAGTTCTTGGAGAAGTTTTCAGGAAGCTTTAGGCATAGACTTGGATCTCAACGTGACTTTTTTATCCTCGAACTGATAGGCAACCCATACGAGTTATTTAGATTCTTGGGGACATATTGCATACGCATGCATTGGATTTTGGCAAGAATAAGAAAAGATATTTGCATTTGGCGGAGTTGCATACAACAACAGTTAACAAAGCATCAAGATGGCACCGTTCAAAGCACCATTTGGACGGCCATGTCAATCGCTAGTGATTTAGACTAGACTAGAAGACAATATCATTATTGGACCTGAAGAAACCTGTGAGAGCAATAAAAAGGTTACTGCGATTCGTGATCGGTTGAAAGCTGCTTAGAATAGGCAGAAGAGTTTTACGAATAGAAGATGTTGACCTCCAGAACTCAAGATAGGGGATTCCGTTTTCTTAAAGGCTTCGCCGTATAGGTGAGTTTTGCGTTTCGGTGTAAGCAGGGATTTTGCACCAAGGTGTATCGAATCATTCAAGATTTTGAAGTGATCGTATATCATCTTAATCTTCCTTCCGAACTTCATCTTCATGTCATATTTCATGTGTGTACACTCTTTGGAATGTTCACCTAAGCTAAGCAAAATTGTCTTGATTAATGGTGTGCAGATTCAAGAAGACGCGATCTACGAAGAAGTTTTGGTTTAGATTATCGATTAACAAGTGGTAAGACTGTGAAGCTGTAAAGCTTTGTTAGTGAAAGTGGTGTGGTAGCAACATAGGACTGATGAAGCCACTTGGGAATTAGAGTCGACTATGTGGGAGTCATACCCGTATTTATTTTGTTTTGTTCTTAAGATGGTTTCTAAATTTCGAGGACGAAAATTTTTTTAGGGGTGCAAAGCTGTAACACCTTAATTTTTAATTCAGTATAATTAGTGTGAAAATGATGAATTAATGTGCCATAATGTAAGTTTGTACTTAATTTAACCATTTCGTAATATTCCCCAATTAGTATTACTTTTAATTATTTTTAATCACTCCTTATTATTTTTATTTGTTATTTTGAATTTTTGAAACAAAACAATTTGTCAAATATCTAATATGCCCCTTTTGGAAAACCATGTGTTGGAACATGATTTTCACTCTACAAAACCACATTTTCCTCTATTTAAATCTCTCTCCCTCCTTTCTTTCACTCTCTCATAGCATACTCTCTCTCTTCCTCTCTCTCTGCGTTTCTTTCCCTCTTTCCCTCTCTCTTTGATTCAAAAATTTTTGAATCCAAGCTTTGATTATTAGCTGGATTGGAGGTCAAGGAACATGATTAAGCTACTGCAAACTCGTTTTAAAGCTCCAATTTGAGGTAAATTCTTTTATTTTTAAATTTTGAAATTTTGCTCAAAATTTTCTCAATTTCTTTGAAACGTTATGAATCAAGTTTTATGAGCTTAGAAAACCTTAAACCTAAGTTAGTAGAACTCATAACATCTAGAATCTAGGTTTGGTTTGATGAAAAACAATTTAAATGAAGTTTTTTCATTTTTCTCTATTTTTCTCATTTTTGAATTTCTTTAAAAATCTCTATGCAAATCTTGTTTAAATGTTTTTAAAACTGTTTTAGTATGCTTTTCCATCATATATGAATGTTTTCTATACTTGAGAATTGAGAAAACGGTTGAAAATGAAAATTTGAGCTCGAGAGGCCGAAGCTCGAATCTGAAACTTTTCAAATTTTTCTAGTTCTGCAGGCCAGATTCATGAGTCCGGCTCATCCATTTGGCAGACCAAACCTAGAAAAGTTTGATAAGCTGGTCCTGACTAGACGATAGGCCGGACTAGGGAATTCGATAAGCCGACCTGCCATAAGAAAAATGGTTGTTTTATTCCCCTTTTTATTGTTTTAAACTCAAATTGAGAATTTAAACTTTATAGTATGATTTTAAAGACATAAATGGCACACTAGGACACCATGAGATAGCTCAATAATGTGGCATATCTTAAGCTAGATACTGATGAACTTTGTTTATATTTAAGGTCGTTTGTGGTTTCGTGGAGCTAACATATAGCAGATCGAGACTGTGGTGCTGAGTCACGATGCAAAACATCGAGATAGGACTTATACCCTTTTCTTGGTAGCCTGATTTTTAATGATTTTGGCCTCAAAGGATTCTTTCAAAATGTTTTTAATAATTGACAAAATGTTTTAAATATCTTCAAAAATGGGCTTTTGGCCGCACAATGATTTCTTTCAAAATGATTTCCTTTAAAGTGATTTCCTATAAAATGATTTCTTTTAAAACGGATTTCAAGGAACGGTTTAGATAAACTTCTTAACAATTTTCATTATTCGTCAAGGATCGAATAAACATAATGAATCGCATAATGAATATAATTGAGAATACTCAGTAATATAGGATTTAAATATTAATAAATACACATAAGGATATGATGTCATAATTAGATATCCGGTCGTGTAGAGTGCGACCTTAGGGGCAGGTCCTAAAACCCAACTAGGCCATACAGTAGTGATATTTATGGTTTGTCAAAGAAGGAAAATAAGATTATTTTTAGACAAACTGATTTCGATAAGAATAATGTAGATAAATTTATTTATTTAATTTTGTTTTCTAAATATCTTTCACGAATGATATATTTTATATTCAAATTATGTGTTTTCAATATTTAGTCCTACTGAGCATTCCGTTTACATTTCTTTATTTGTTTTAAAACTTTTTTCTTATGTGGATTTTAGCTTAGAACTGACAAGGAGACCACTAGGCAACAAGTGAGTCATAGGAATAATGCTTAGGTTATTTCTTTATTTTAATCAATGCATGTATTATCTAAATTTTTATCTCTCGTATTGAACTGTAATTGTAATATTTTATTGTCGATACCATATATGCGCTCTAATGTGGGTCGGTGAGGCTTGGCTCATGATTAACTGTCTTTAATTTTTTATTTCATAATTAACTATTTCAAAATAATGATAATTATTTTTAAGAAGTTTTTCAAACCGTCACGTTTTTCAAAATACCCAAAACATTTAATGGGTAATTTTAATCAAAAATTTGCTTTAATTAACCCACTATATCATCATCCGTATTTTAGGGCGTGACATGTAGCTACTTTTAATTTTTATTCTGTTTTTCTTAGCAATATCATGTCCAATAATCGCTTAAATATATAGAACTAAATAAAAGTTACGTCACGGCTGCATGGCCCTTACTTCTAACTGTGTATTGTCACATGGTCATATGGTAACTGCTAACCGTACAAAATTGCCTTAAACTTGGATTTAAATTCACATCTTAATTACAACTTCACCTAGTCAACTAAATAAAAAACAACCTAGAAAAGGTAGCACAAATATTATGCTTTAATTGATCAACAACTAATACACCGACATGGCCCATTTAAGGGTACGACCAATTATTCAGCTCACCAACAAATGCCACGTGGGTGGGCGGACAAAACGTCCGGGCGTACCGAAGCATGATCCTAAATGTGTGTGTGTGTGTATATATATATATAAAGGAAAAATAGTAGGAAACCTCACTTGAGGCGTTAAAAAGTTGACTTTTGGGAAAACTATGCGGCTCCGTATTTGTTTACATGTCAACCAGCGTTATTTTATTCTTTTTGTTTTGTTGGTGAAAGAGACTATGGTAAGGTTGATGACCGTCCATTTACCAAAAGGAAACCAGTCCTACAAAGCAAATGGGCATCTCATGCTTATGTTTCCTTTTGATGAAATTAGAGGACATATCTTTTTAACCAATATCTTTGTCCTGAAAAAGACAAATAAAAATAAAAATAAACACCAATATGCTCCACATTCTAGAGGAATGCTAACATGTTTAATCGCTCTCTTTCTCATTCTCTTTTTCTCTTCTTATAATATGTTACATGGGTTTCACTTGTCTTTTAGTTTATCCTATCACAAAATTCTGTAACTAATTTTAACTATAACCATGTTTATTGCATGTGGTTTTTGTCTCCCTGTGTGTTCAATAGGGACTTATTAACTGTATGATATGAATTAAAAAGTTGTAATAAATTAGGTAATGGATCAACAAAATTGATGATTAATAAGATTTGAAATCTTATTAAAAATGTAGCCATTAAAAACAAAGTTTAAAACTATACAGATTCAAACCACCAATTCAATTCAAAATCATACTAAATCCAACTTACATACCGGAATTTAGGTTTGAAAACATTCTCAGATCATTTTTATTAAATTATTCTTGAAATTTTTTTTAAGAACGCCAGAAAATGCACTTTAATGAAATACAATCCTTCTTGTAAGCTAGGTAATGTTTGCGTTGTAATCCAGTGTAACAGAGACCATATACACCCGCCTTCGAATGCTATAGCAGCCTTCGGATCTTACCCTACCATCGAGAATCATAGAATTTTCAGAGTGTATATGAGAACTGATTTTGTGCAAGAATTGTCCGCGTCGTGTTCCATTTGTTCTCTCTCCCTCATCCGTTCGCTCTCTCTCTCTCTTATCTCTCTCTTATTTTCCCAGATTCTGACTGCGTAAAGCCAAAGGTAACACTTTCCTGCTTTAGTTTTTCATTCCAATTTTCTCTCGAGATCTTTTTTTTTTTCATTTTCTTTTCGTCGCAATTTTCATTTCCGTTTCTCAAAAGGAAATAAGTCTGTCTCTCTCTCTTTCAAAGAATCACTTCCATAGTTGATCTGATCGAGCTTAACTCTCTCAATCGCAGTAGTTCCTCAGGTTCCAAAACCTAAATTTTTCTTCAATCTCTTCACTCCTTACAATTTTTATTCTGATTTTATAATTTTATTATGATTATATATATACACGTGTATATCTATGTAATGGGGTTGTTTTGGTGTTAGTGCAGCTAGCCGTACGGAAGATGGTGTTTTTCAGGGGCGTGTCTGTGCTTTCTAAGCTTCGTTCTCGTGTTGTAAGTTTGATCAAAATTAACACTTATATGTACACGGATGCAAATATGAATATCGATGGAATATCGGAACTTAAATTTTTAATGGAAATATCAATGTCAATGAGCATTGACGTAAAATGCAAATATTAATATTGGAAATTGACGTAAAATGCAGAAATTCGTAGTTTATGCAGAAATTCATCTTAAACCATTTTATTTTGAAATAAGACTTTAACAAACTTTGAAATTGTTAATAATGCATAATTTAGATTAACTTTTATACATAGTATGAATATAAATAATAAAAAGTGATCATAATAAATGATAACTATACGATTTCAAATTGAGTAAATTAGTTAAAAGTCAACTAATATAACTACTTTATATCTAAAATTTTATACAAGATAAGACCAAATCAATACCAAAAAGAGGTTTAGAATACCATTTTGGTTCAAACAATATTGATACCAAGACATAGAATTATATTAATTTGAACATGCCATGTATGTGTCTCGTGATCTCTACTCACTACTTCTCTATGTATAGCAAATTGTGGGCTAACCCAATTGCACGAGCTTGAAAACTGTGGAGGTGCATAGTTGAAGATCTCATATCTACCATGTTCACTATAAGGATAGCCCTATTGTAATTACTAGGGACTCTAAGATTGAAGTTGGTATTTTCAATCACATGTCCCAATACATGGAATAAATTAAAAATTGGATTTATAACATTGAAAAGTAAATTTATGAAAGACTATATCAAAAAAGCGAATAAAAATAACTTGAATTTTATATTTCAAAGTAATTTAAAAAATTACATATAAAGTTTGAATATTTTGTCTATTTTTTGACAATATTTCTGCGGAAATGTTTGTAAAATTTCCAGATATATTGTCATTTTACACTAGTTTTCATAGAAATTGATATTTCTGTTAAAATATCGATAGCCGTAGAAATTTTCACGGAAATATCTAGATATTCTATAAAAAAGAATACGACACCTTTGTTTCTATATCGATACTTTGAAAATTCGAAAATATCGGCCAAATGTTGATTTTTCAATCCTTGTATGTGTATAATAATATTATTGATATATATATGTGTATATTTGTGTGTACGTATGTATATATATATATATATATATGTATATGTAAAGAGAGATGTGGATTCTTTCGATTGGAGTTCAAATGTTGTTTGTGATGAATGTGCGTTGCAGACCGAGCAATCTAATTTCAAGAATATGGTCAGATGGTTTCAAGTGCAGAGCTCCTCAGATCTTGTAAGCTACTTTCTTCTCAATCTATGATTGAGCTTTTCAAATGAATGATTTCAATACTTTCTTTTGATTTTGAAATAGTTGCAAGTATTCTTTGATGGAAATTTTTTAGAGGTTCATTTATTTATTTATTTCTTGGATTAATCAAACAATATTAAATCACTGTTCCGCCGTTAGATTCGGTTGTAAAACCTTTTGAGCCATTTTGAGCATATATTTGTCCTGTATTACTTTAGCTAGTGGCTATCTAATGGCGTCATAATGACAATCTTGTTTCATATTGCAATTGCCAACTAACATGAAGCTATCGTTAATTTATTTCTTCTATAATAAAAGATTTTGTCTGTTTGTTTTTTTTTTTTAAAAAAAAAATTTATACACCTTATGTCAGGAACAAGTTACATTCTTTTTTTTTTTTTATTGGCTATTTATTATGTCTTTTATATTGTTTCCATGCAGGATCTTCATTCTCAGCTGAAGGAATTGATTCCTGAACAACAGGTTTGAGTTACGAACTTATACTATGTCTAAAACTCCATTCACCCAATAGAATAATTGGTTTCTAACTTGTTATCTCTTATCCCCATCTTAATTTGACAAGTGAGTTCTATCTGCAAATTGAAATCCATTTGTTGTTTATGTCTTAAAGTGCTATTTGGTGCGAGCAAGATTATGCAACATGTTTTAGGTTTCATTTTTTGTTGTTTGCTTGACTAAGTTTATTGGTTGGATGGATGATGGATGAAGTGTTTGCTTCCTGTATTTATTTTTTGCAATGAGGATTAGTTGTTTGGAAGGGCTCGATATATGACAGATTATTCCAAGTTATTTTTAAGATCAAAGTTAATTAAGCATTTAATTGAATTCTGTAAGATTTGGAGTTCATTATTTTCTAAAGTTTTTATTTGGTAACAGGAACGTTTGAAGAAACTGAAGTCTGAACATGGAAAGGCTCAGTTGGGCAATATCACTGTTGATATGGTAAATAAGAATCTTCTGTTTTGATTTCTATTATTTCTGACAGTAGTGAATGTTCATAGGCCTTCTTGCCACGGGCCTTCTACAAGCAAAGGAATTGTACAATTCTTTTTCTTCCTTTTTTTTGTTTTTTTGAGTAATGATTTTGCACTCTTCAACTAACTTATGTCATATATACTTGGGAAGGTAATTGGTGGAATGAGAGGAATGACTGGACTGCTATGGGAAACCTCATTACTTGACCCAGATGAGGTATTCATTTTTCCTTGATATTGTCAGTTGGGGCTTACATTGTTCCTTTGTCTTGTCTGGCGTTTTGGCACGTAATCTAGATCTAACTATGGTTTCCTTCCCTTCCCCCATCTGCGTGTTTTTTCTTTAGGGGATCCGTTTCAGGGGTCTTTCAATTCCAGAATGTCAAAAAGTATTACCAGCTGCCAAGCCTGATGGAGAACCTTTGCCTGAGGGTCTTCTTTGGCTCCTTCTAACAGGAAAGGTAAGTCATTTTTTGCCCCTGTCCGTGCTACAAGATATTTGAATTATAATCGGGAAAAAGAAATGGAAGAAGTCATCTTGTTTAGTGGCTAATCGCAAGTGACCTGTTCATTCCAATTGAACCTTGTGAAAGATAAATCTATTGGCGAACTTTAATGCTTAATGTCTTCTTTCAACGTTAGATAAATTATAAGCTTATAATTCTCACCCTCCGTGCATCAGGCACCAACCAAAGAGCAAGTAGATGCATTATCCAGTGACTTGCGTGCTCGTGCAGTAGTTCCAGGTTACAGCTCTCTTTTGTCTATTTTTTTTTTAGTTTTGTGCGTGATGTTTCAGTAAAATATACATAATAAACCTATGATGATTTAACTACTAGTTATAATCCCAGCACGAGAGTATGACACAGTAGTATTCATCAATCATTTGAAAAAAAAACTAAAAGGCTAAGTTTCATTTACATTACTTGTTGTTCGAAATAGTTTATACTCATAGAATATGTTACATAGCCAGAAATTATACATACTTTTCCTAATGAAGTAATATTTTTGTTTCTTATATATGTATATAAACACACTTATATGCACACGATTTCATTTAGTTAACCGGTGCTGTTTTTCATTTGTTTTATTTATTTTCTGTTCCTCATTGGTTTATCATTCTTGCAGATTATGTGTACAAGGCCATTGATGCTCTACCTGTTACAGCTCATCCTATGACTCAGTTTGCATCTGGTGTTATGGCCCTCCAGGTTAGTAAATGGATTTGTAAATTGTGGCTTTATATGTTTATATGTTTTCTTTAATTTGTGTGTACGATTTTTTTATTTTTTTGTGGTGTGCCGGTTGTGACTGAATCTAAACTGATTGACTCTGTTCATATATTCACTTTTGCGCTTATTCATGTAGCTAGTTTGTATTCATTGGTCGTCAAGCATATACATGAAGATTGTAAGATGAATATGAGGTGCCAAAGTACTGTCTAGTGTTTTTTTTTTCTTTGGTAACTTAGGATGTCCAGGCCTCTTCGAGCACTTGACTAACCCCTGAGGGTGTGTGTAGACCATTCTATCTGTACACACCGGATTAAACTAAGGGAGGTGGCTGAAAAATTCAAATAACAGAGAACAAATTGAACCTGGAAAACGGGATCGTATATTACTTGATTATATGAGAGAAACAAGCAATACAGAGGAAGAAGAAAACCCTGTAAGCTTTCGAGAGGCTCACTCTCTCCAAAACAACTTTAAATTCTTCCTACCGATTAAGACCCCACTTACTAGCTAATATACCCACAATTCACTTATTCCCATAACCTAACAAAAAATACCAAAACAGAAATTACACTCCCCATACCACCTCACACACTGAGCACACGTCACTTCTCACTTGATCGTGGCATGTGCTTGCCACACCTGGCATATGAAAACACACCGGATGCTTATCGGTGGCCCTAAGGGGAATCGAACCCAAGACCTCTTACTTATTGGGTGAGGTCCTGAGCCACTTAGGCTCCCCCTTGGGGTTAAGTACTGCATGGACTCTTTATAAGGATAAATTATTAACTCCACATGCATTTTATATTTTCAGTTGTAAATATCCATTTTATTATTCTTCTGCCGAGACCTTGTCACAGCTTTAATTGCCAGTATTGTATTTATAATTTTTTTTTTATAAGAAACAAAGATTTTATTGAAATCGAAGGAATAAAATGTACAAAGAGGAAGGACAAGGAGTCCTTGAAAGACTAGAAAAACTACAGAAAATAGCCAAGTTGAACAAAACAAAGAAAAGCTAATCTGTTGCAGATCAGATTGCACTCTGAATCCTCCGCATCTTATTTATAAATCTTGACTGTACGCATATATATATAATGGGAAATTTTGTAATCCCTCAAATAATCTGGGGAAGAAAAAGGTAACTAGACATATACAACATTTTGTTTTCCTCCGTCTGCTAACTTGACGGAGATTTTAAGATCTGAAATAGGTTTTGACGAACTGAAGTAAATAGGGTCTTATTCTCTTTGATAGGGTTGACCTTAGTGGTCATATCTGCATTCACTGTTACACTCACATTTGGGGATAATTGGGATTATGTTTTAAGATATTGATCTATCAGGACTTCTCTCTTCTGTCTTATCTTGCTCTCATTGCCTATTCACAAGAATTAGGAAGCCCTCTTAAGTAAGAACTCGTTAAAATTATTTTGAGACTGTCTAACAGTCCCTTGCTTGGAATCGTCAGATTGAGAGGAAGGATCTAAACGATAGTTGTCGATATATTTAAGCATTTTTATAAGCTGAAGTGTTGCTGTTGCGCATCCTTATCTGTTATAAGGACATGCTACGATAGTTGTTGATATATTTAAGCATATTTATAAGCTGAAGTGTTGCTGTTGCGCATCCTTATCTGGTACAAGGACATGCTATAAAATCTGCAGTTCATGTAATGCTATCAACATATTGATTGCTTAACTTTGAATAATTGCTGAGGAAGTGAGAATTATCTTCTCAACTTGCAATTTGTCGTTAGCATTTATATAGCATGGCTGCTACTCTGTTTGGGATATATTGATTGTTTCCCCTTATAGTCAAGGACCAGGCCAGCATCACTTTACCGAGGTTGTATGCTTATGTTATATTATTTTTTTTAATAGAAATGCTTATATTCTTATTAAAAAAGTAGTAATGCTTATGTTGTTTGGTCGGTTCTATAGAGTTCCTATGAGTGTATGTAAATGTAATTGGCATCTCTCTGTTACTTCGTGATTTATTCAGGTTCAGAGTGAATTTCAGAAGGCATATGAGAAGGGTATTCCAAAAACAAAGTGAGCTTTTTTTTACTAATTATACTTATTCCAATTTTCTACAATCAATATTATTTGCACAGTGTAACATTTATTGTTTTTTAGGTACTGGGAACCCACATATGAGGACTCTCTCAATTTGATTGCTCGAGTTCCAATTGTTGCTGCTTATGTTTATCGGAGGTTTGTAAATTTGTTTGTTTGTTTTTCTTTTAACATTGCCGAATGTTGGAGTATCAAAGCTTTTCAAGGTGTTTGTGCATGCATTCAGATTTCTTTGTTCTTCTTTATAATATGGTCTAGTCTAGTTAGAATGCTAACTGTCATATTCACACTACTGAATGTTGGAGTATCAAGCTTTTTCAAGGTGTTTGTGCCTGCAGAATCTTTGTTCTTCTCTTTAATATGGTTTAGTCTAGGTTGGGACCTTGGGTGTTAATCGTCTACATTCCCAGACTGACTTTGACGTGGTGTCCTCAATCACGCTCTTTCTCACTCACCCTCCCACTCTCTCGTGGTTGTCTAATAACACTGATGGAGTTTAATGCATCTGATTCTTTTCAAAATGTCCTTCACCATGTTGGGACTAACGTCTTCATAATTCTCTCTAGGATATACAAGGATTGCAAGATTATTCCCCTGGACGACTCTTTGGATTATGGTGGGAATTTTTCTCACATGTTGGGCTTTGACGATCCTAAAATGCTAGAGCTTATGAGACTTTATGTAACGATCCACAGGTTTGTATTGACAACTCTCTTGAGAGTAAAGACCATTTTATGATATTCTGAATTTTGTTGCATCTCTTTTTGTACTCATCATATATGCATGCTGACTTCGGAATTCTCACCCTTTACTTAACTTCTACGAAAAATATGACAAATAAAAGATACACAACATTAGCGCTGACATTTACAGATAATGTGTTACAGTGATCATGAAGGTGGGAATGTTAGCGCTCACACTGGCCACCTTGTAAGTTGTCATGTTTTTAGCATTTTAGTGTAGTGACTAAGTTTTCTTGTACTTTGTATTCATTGCGTGCTGGAGTTTTTTAGATTTGAAATGTTGAATATTGAGCTTGACTTTTTAATGGGTTTCATGCTGATTTTGTCTTCTTTTATAATGTTTGGATAAATACAGGTTGCTAGTGCACTTTCGGATCCTTATCTTTCATTTGCGGCTGCATTAAATGGTTTGGCTGGACCGCTCCATGGTTTGGCTAATCAGGTATTGCATCTTCTCTCTGTATGTTTCAATATCCATCTTTTATGTACATTAAGCCTGTTTGGGAATATAGGTTCAAACCCCAAACCTAAAAGACTGTAGCAATTCAAATTTTGCAAGACAAAATAGTATAGCAAAATTGGTTTGAACCAAAACTTTTTGGTTCTTACCTATGTTCTTGAACAGGCTCTAAGGACTGGATTGGGTTGGTGGGGGGGGGTGTGGAATTGGTACTGTCTTTGCTTTGCTTGTCTGCTGACTCCATCTCTGCACTACTATCTTCTTTCTTCCTTTTTTTTTTCCCCCTTCAGGAAGTTTTGCTTTGGATCAAATCAGTGGTCGATGAATGTGGAGAGAATATAACCAAAGAGCAGTTAAAAGACTATGTATGGAAGACATTGAATAGTGGGAAGGTAATGTTGCCATTTTCATGTTGTATTACCATTTTCATTGAATCTACAATGTTTGTGATTAACTTTAATACTTGATCAATATAATTCGAATAATATTTTACTTCAATGTCCTCATTTCTTACCCATCTAAATGAAGGTTGTTCCTGGATTTGGACACGGTGTTTTGCGAAAAACTGATCCAAGATACACGTGTCAGAGGGAGTTTGCATTAAAGCACCTGCCCGATGATCCCCTCTTCCAACTGGTTATTCCTCATGCTCTATCATGGAAAAGCAACATGACTGCTCAATATTTTTTTTTGATTCCTTAATGAGCTTAATATAGCTACGCTGTTAAACAGGTTTCCAAACTTTATGAAGTTGTGCCTCCCATCCTAACAGAATTAGGCAAGGTAACGAGCTGATCTGACTTTATACTTCGACAAGAAAAAAAAAAAAAAAATTGGTAAATTTTGATTGAAATAGTTGTTCATATCTTGTACTATTTTAAGTTTATTGCACAGAAGATTATTTGCTCTTGAAGCCATGTGTGCAGATCATGATTTTTGCGTCATTTCTGAATTCTCATTCCAAGCCAATGATATGATGCTGATTTCGCTTGGGAAACTGCTACTTTTGTAGGTCAAGAACCCCTGGCCCAATGTTGATGCTCATAGCGGTGTTCTGTTGAACTATTTTGGATTAACTGAAGCAAGGTATGGTATTTCATTCTCCTTCTGAATTCTTGTCGTTGGTGACGGTTTGTTATAATATAGCAATTCTTGATCATAATCTTCAAAAATATAATTGTTCAGGTACTTTACTGTTCTTTTTGGTGTATCAAGGAGTATCGGAATTTGCTCTCAGGTTCGTATGGCTCTTTCTAGTTTATATTCTTATGATTAATTATCCGTATGTACATATATTTTGTATTTTGCAAGAATTATGCTAACTTGTTTTTTGTATCTTTTTCTTAAGTTAATATGGGACCGAGCGCTTGGTCTGCCACTAGAGAGGCCAAAGAGTGTTACCATGGACTGGCTGGAGAATTACTGCAAGAAAGCGGCTTCGTCTTGAGAATTGTTGAGGCGTTCCGTATCTCATTTGTTTAATAATAATCGATTCCGCGGCTTGGCTTTGGTAGAGGTTCCTATTGAAGCTGTCTAAAATTAGATGTTTTTCTGCCATAGGAAAATTAACATGTTTCATAACTTGTTGGCTTTTTTTTTTTATATATTTTTTTTGGTGATTCTAAATTGGAAATGCAGCGTGTTAAGCTGCGCTTTTGCTGCTAAAGTTGGACCAACTAATAAGGCCATCTTTTCATGAGACTTCTGTGTGTACATGTGTAAAGTCTCAATGGAGCCATTTTGTTGAATGAGGATAAAAAAAAAGATCAAAGAAGTTAGAATCATGTGCGTCATTTAAAGTTATCTTGTTTTTATTCCAAAAACAAAAGGAAAAGAAAGAGAGAATGGTATGTTTCAAAGAGGACCGTAGTAAAAATCGAATAACAACTGTTAATGAAGTTTTGAAGGTTATCAGCAAATTTTAGCATGTATTTTGGGCGGTATTATATTCAGAGATATTTTTCTTTTTATATACTCTTTTTTTTATTAATTTAAAAACTATACTTTTAGTTTTTTGATTTTATCAAATGAATACCTTCAAATTAAATTTGTTATACAAATGTATATCTCACCGTGGTCATTAGTTGAATTTTTCCTTTAAAATAACCAGATTATCCTTAAGTAAAAAAGAAAAAAAAATTAAAACTTAAAAAAATAAGATGAAAACAAAAATAATAGAAGATAACTGTTTTGAAGATATTTTATACATTTTTAAAGTCAAAAAGCTTGGCATAAAGGTTTTTAGGTTCTTTTATTATTCAATTTGAGGATATTTGGGCTATTTTTTACATCAAAATGAAGATTGATTGGAAAAATATGTAAGTTTGTATATTAAATCAAGCTATAAATTCGATAAAATCATAAAATAAAGTTATATTAATTAAATAAACCTAAATTATAGGGTATAAAAAGAAAAACCGTTATTTTTATATCTTTTTGTTCTGAATTTATGCTTTAGCCTGCCCTATATGGTTTGGCTAACGGATTGTTTTGACCGCTAACGAGACCTGAAAACTTAATAAGAAAATTAGAAACTAAAAATTCTACACTTTGAACATTCAAGCTTTTTTTAGTCCAAAATCAACCTTTGACTGGAAAACATATAAGAATATAAATTTAAAATGTGAAGACAGAAATGAAAGTTGTCTAAAATATATCTTCATCCTACAAAACTAGGGGAAAAAGTTACATTTTACATATTTTTGGGCAAAATTTATGATGGAAACTGTATTTTTGTCTTACTAATAAATACTGTTATCTTAATTCATTAGCCTGTTTTATGAATGAAAATAATTTTACATCGCATGTTGAAAATTTTTAACATTTACTCGCATATTGTATTATTGAAATATTTCAACAGTTAGAATAAGGATATTTGGCACTGTTGCCTCTTAATATGTTGCACATTTGCAATTTGTCCGTTGAACTTTTATTTTTGACAAATTGTCCGCTGAACTTACAAGTTTGTAATAAATCACCCCCCGTAGATTGCAGTTTTATTTTTGACTAAAATTGATATATAATTTTCGCGTGGGTCGTTAATTAAGAGTATAAAAGAGTTTTTTCATATAAATGTTAACCCAAATTTATATTCGAACCAAAGTTAATTTAAAATTTTCAATTTTAATGAAACTTAATTAAAGATATTAACCATAATAAATTTCGGTCAAAATATATAAAAATGACTATTTATGTCAACAATCAACTATTCATGTAAAATTACATGTCAATTCTGATAAAAAAACTATAAATCGCTATCAATGTTTACTATAGAATTGTAAGTTCATGGAACAACTTGCTAAAATTAAAAGTTCAGGGGCAAATTGTAAATGTTTAATGAATTTAGTGGTAATAATGCCGAATATCCTTACAATAATGATACTCGTTGATAGAACAAAATTATGAGCGTATTTGTTTTATTAGTTTGGTCCAATTTGATAGCAGCGATCACAGTTTGAATTGGTGCTTAGTAAAATAAAACAATATATTAAGTTAATAGAAATTATAATAAATATCATTTTTCTAAAACTAATCGTAGTAAATATAGGTTTTGAAAATAGGTGGTAACACTCCAAAATGTTTCTTCTTAAACGGTTGACGTTTGTAGTATACAAAAGTTGTCGTATCTATAGAGAAGTGAAAAATTGTAACTCGGCAAATTGATAAAAATAAACGTTCAAAAAGGCAAGCGATTTTTTAAGACAAAGTTTAAAATAAATGAAATATTTTTATGGTTTTTTTTAATTCAAAGTTTAAAACATAAAATTAAAATGGTGAAACTTTAAGAATCTCTTGTATGTTTCACAACTGGTATGGAATTTTAAGAGATAATTTTCTAAAGCATTTAACTTATTATATATTTTTCGTTAATTGCAAGCACTTTTACTATTTTTATAAGTCAATCAATAGCAACAATATAACAAGTCATAATACAGTACGGGTCTTCCTATAAAAATAGCAAAATAATTATCTCTCACTAATGATTAGGTGCACTAATTATGAAAATTATAAACACTGTCACTACAATTATAATTAACATAATTTTAAGATAGAAAAGATAATGACAAACCAAAATTAATATATTTTTATAGAATAAATCATTGCTTTTATTCTAGAAGCACATCGTCTTATTAAATGGTTTAAAAATACACTATGCCATCTTTTGTCTACAATAAATCAAGAATTATTAAGCATTTATTGTCCTAGTCTATGTCATAATGCAACAAAAACTCGACTTAATAAACAAGCATGACTTCAATATTATTAATGTTAATTATGCAATAAAATTAAATTATATAAAAAAAATGACTGAATTTATACAAAAATTAGGCAGCATAATAATATTAATAATAATTATTAAAAACATAGAAATATAATTTATTTCACAAAAATATAAGCAATATAAAGCAAATATATAGTCAAAATTTATATCAGAGTATTAAGCATACAAGATCATTTTTTTTACCTCATTATATTAATTTAGATATTATTTTATTATTTTTATTTAAGGGGATAACTCAATAGGTAAAACAAGGCAAAAGAATAGAGAAAGAAAAGGTGAAGGCCTGAAGGCCTTTTGAGGGGGTGCGTTGGAACCGGAGCTGAGGCTCGGTATTTATGGTGCAATAAAAGCACTATTTGAAATTTTTTTAATACTTTTTTATTGTTTTTTAGTGGAAGATTTGGATAAAAAATTATCCACCTGCAGTGAAATAGGCCCCCCGGTTCACGAGAATCATGTTGATACAGTTGTTTTATATTTTTTTCTTTCTTTTTCTTTCGCGTCTCAGGTGCTGATTGTGCGAATTTTCCTTTAGGATCGAGTGTGACGCGTAAAGAAATGAACAATCAAGGACCGCTCGATTGCTAGCTGTGGACTCCATGCGCGATTGTGATGGAGTCAATAAAGTGAAAGCAAGTGGTGTGATTAGTGCCGTTGAATCACCCTTACTATTTAGAGCTGATGGCTACAGTGGCGAGAACAGGGAGTAGGGAAACATCGGATTGAACAGTACTTTAAGTGCGCGTGGGGCCCGTTGACGCTTCAGTGATGAGGCCCGCTGTTTCGCTGACGCGTGGCCTAACAGGGCTGACGCCTGGCACACGGATGGACGGATGGGATCAATTAGGCAGCGCATCCGACAGTCTAATATCACCACGTGTCCCACGATGGTCCAAATTCATTTTTTACGGATTTTTGATGCATTTCATGTCCCATTTTGTCCCTTTTACCCCCTTTTTCCCTCATATTTCAAATTTAAAATTCATAAACACACTAAAATTAATTATTTTACATACATAATATTTAAAAATATTTAAAATATTTATTTTACATTAAAACACACAAAATAATCACAAACTCTTAAAATTTTCAGCCTTTTCAATTTGGCACAAATATAATTCTTAAGACTTGAATATATTTGTAAAGATTACTAAAAATATAATAGAATATATTTACAAACTCAAAACACACTATCAGATACATTAAACACATATTTAACATAACGAAACGATTCTAAAAATTACCAAAATTATTATTAAATATAAAAACACACTAAAAACATATTTTTAAACACATTTACACATTAAGACACAAAAATACTTATTAACACAAAACTGCTATTAATTAGAGGATTTAATTAGATATAAAAGCATAAATGAATATTTAAGCCTTAGAAAATTTACACTTTTACAGTCTCATCAATAGGGTAAATTGCATAGTTATACCTCTTAATGTTGATTATTTCTTTATTTTTCTCTTTGTTTTTAAAAATGACAGAGGTAATATTTGCATTTAAAAAACTTGTTTCCGTTTCATCGCTATAAATAGAAAAATTTAGATAAAACGATATATTTATCTTTAAACAGTGATAAAAAAATATTTTATTGATTTAAAACATAAAAACTTCTTGAACAAAGAATCAAATTTAAAAACAAAAAAGATCTTAAGTTTTTTGGCTTTTGAATGTTAGAATATTTTTTCAAAAATATTTCTCAAAAAGAAAATATATTTTAAAAAACAAACTTGGTCTAATTAAGTGTATCTTTGTTTTATCTCTATTTTTATCCAAAAGACTAAAAGAGATAAAATTAAAACAAGCTTTTCAAATTAAAAAAAAATACCTTTATAGTTTCTTAAAGTAGATAAAAAAATTGAGGAATAATTAAAACTAGGATGTATAATTATGTAAATTAACCCTTTGAAAATATTTGTAGTAAATAAAAAATTAATGGTGTAAATAGTTTATTTATCTCTAATATAGTATGTAAATAATTCTTATTTACACAATAAATAGATTTAAGGTGCAAATAATTTACTTACCTTATTGTTTACAGTATAAATAATTCTTATTTATAAAGTCACAAATTATTTACATTGTAAATATTTAATATAAATATTTTTAAAACCTATTATTTACTCCAAAAATTTTCAAAAATCGGCTATTTCCCCCATTCTCTTAATATTTAATTAAACAGGACTTAACTACCTAACTTATAATTTAAATCCCTATCCATTTCAACATTTGAAACTAATATTAAATAGTGATTTCATTCCCATATATTTATATTAGTAATTTGACACTATTATTTCATATCACTTTTCAATTAAATAACTTGCTTTTATATATTTCATAATTTTTTTAATTAAATAAATTTTTATGCTTCAAACTAAAATTATCAATACTCATATAAATTCAGTTTGGATCACCTGTTCAAATTAATACTTCAATCATATATCTAAACACCAGTTTAGATTAAATTACTATTTAAAAATACAATTTGGGTTTTTCTAGTCAAATCAACACCAATTTGAACAAACAAATTAAACATGGGGTATCTTACTAAGGGCAAAATTGGGATATTTGTTCAATTGTTTGTATTCTTTTTTTTTTCTTTATTAAATTTTTCCTTCTTTTTTTCTTTTCTTTTTTTTTTTTTGGCTGGAAATTCCTACTCTAGTTACTTTACTGGAAAATTCTGAAATGATAATTGCATAACATTGTCCAGCCGCATAACATATCGCCGCCTTCAAGTAAAAAAATAAAAATAAAAATAAAAATGGAAATTCCCGTCAACGACAAAAAACGCCCAGTGGCGTTGTAGCCTCTCCTAGGGGGTGACAATAATCATATTCGTGCCGTGTTCGTGTCAACACGTTTACAACACGGCACATTTAGCCCAAACACAAACACGATATGATCAATAAACGTGCAAGAAATACAAACACGAACACGACACGCCTACGGCACGCGTAACACGGCACATACGATTAACACGATTATTAAACGTGCCGTAACAGGTTGACACGATAATAACAAGCATATAACACGTTTATGACCCAATTAACTAAAAATTTAAAAAAAATTAAAAAAATTTAAAAAAAATTTTAAAAAAGCCAATAAAAAAAATTAACAAAAATACAATATCTAATTAATACTAACCTACTATAAATATTTCAAATATTTTTATTTTTAAGTTTAAATGTGTTATAAATAGATGGGTCGTGTTGTGCCGTGTTAGCACATTTACGGCCCGTTTAATTAAACGTGTTAAAGCGTGTTTAACGTGTTAGCACGAACCCAGCACGTTTATTTTTGTGTTATTTGTGCCAACTTATTTATGGTACAATTAATAAATATACGGTCTAAACTTGTTTATCTTATATCATTTTAATAGCGTGTCATTGTGTGCTGTGTCTAAATTGTCGACCGTACCTCTCCCCGTCAGAGTTCTCCATCCACTCCTTACTCCATTTTCCTTTTCTTTTCGTCTCCTTTCTGGAATCTTTCACTCTTTCATATATTTAGTAAGACAAAAAACAGGAACGGCTTTGGTGGTCAAAACATGGCATCCCTTTCTCTCTCCGGCTCTGCCGTCCGATCGCCACCATCACCATCGCAAGCGATTCCTACGTTTCGTCGTCCCAATAGAAAAATTGTCAAACTTCCCTGCCCAGGGCTCTCCGAAACTTCTCTCGGTTTCAGGTAACTTGGGAGAAATTGTCTCAATCTTTTTCTTTTTTATTTTTCATTATTTTTTCTTCCAGGTTTTCATGCCCATTAGCGATTTATTGTGTTCGATGGAGTCTAATTAAATATTCACGAACTGGGTTTCAGTTAAGTGCACTTATAAGCATTCAGGGTTTCTGATAAGAACTCGTGGAAGGAGGAAAAGG
>CAMOHE010013784.1:411-25823 GCA_946598075.1 Artocarpus hirsutus
TGTCCGTAGATCCAATCACCAAGTCTGACAAGAAAATAGAAGAAAAAGTGGTGGAAAAGATATTACGTATATTGTTAGACAATAACCAAAAATAGGCAAAAGAAAAACAAAGAACAATAACACAACGATATACGTGGAAAACCCTAAGAGAGGAAAACCACAGTAGAGGCAGAAACAAATCCATTGTATGAAAAATTGGTACAAGAGGAGAAGTCGTAAATATACATACATACACACATATATATATATATATAGTAGCATAACCTTAAATAAGTCGGTATCATATTGTAGGGGTGAGCCCTCTACCCCCAACAAGATCAGTGATGAGCTATTGAATCAAGCCTATCGGTTTGATCCCTCTGCTACCACCACATACTCTAAAAAAAATCCCATAATTTTAGTTCCACCAAATATGTTGCCACTATGAGCTTTTCAGGCTAGACCAAATAGAATTTAGGTCACCGTACTCTAACATATATATTATGAGGTCTATTTGGTGTAAGTAAATGAAAAAAATAATATATTTTCAATTTTGGACCACTAATATAAATAGATATACGTAATATAAATAGAGGTTGGATTAGATTGGATAGGATGTTTTGAAGGTAAAATAAATAGTCAAATCCAATCTATGTTAGTTTTTAAGAATTCACATCCAATTCAATCCATTGAGGTCAATTATCCACCAAAAATAGGTTGGATTAGAATGGACCGGTCGTTTTGGTCGTTTGAGTCGATCCGATAAATACCCCTACTCCTGAAGAATACTAATTGTCTCATTTTGCTCCTTAAACTTTTAATTGACATATTAATGTTACTTGAGCCTTACAAATATTGCACTAATAGGGCCTCAATGACAAAAAGGTTAAAAAAAATGGACGCTTTTAGCTCCTAAGGCGCATGTGATGTTTAAATAAGGATATATGAAGTTTCTTGGATCCGATTCATATCGCCCGTCCAAATCAACTACCACATATTAATTTTACTAAATTATCCTCACTAGAACATTACATGTGGCTCAAATCCTAAATTTTTTTATTTTTAATACTTTTTTGTGATGGAGATACCATTAGTGCAATATTTGTAAAGTTTGGATATTATTAGTTTCTCAGCTGAAAGTTTAAAGGGCAAAGCAAGATAAGTAATATACCTCAAGGGCCAAAATTGAAACTAACCCAAATAAGATGGGGTGGTAAAACAAGTCTCCACAGGAAGAAGAGAAAGGTTGTTTCATCAAAATTAGACATGTACAATGTTACGGTTCTAAGACAGCATAGGAATTCATTATATTTCATTTCTAATATCTATTTTAGATTTTATTATGATTTCTATTGTAGATTGTTAACCTTCTGTTTGGTTCACTAGTTTGAATCGTATTGATTTGAACTTTTATATAAATTGAAAAATTCTAAATTGTGTAATTTAAATCATAATCCAAACTGTTATTTAGGTGTGTAATTAAACTGTTAATCTAAATAAAAAATCAAAACAAAATTTGTGTTTAAATGAGTATTGAAAACTCTAGTTTGAAACATGAAAATTTTATTTAATTAAAAAATTATCATAAAATGTGTAAAAGAAGTTATTTAATTGAAAATTAAATATGAAATAAAGCGTTAAGCTATTAATACAAATATGTGAGGGTGAAATCATTATTTAATATTGATTTAAAATGATGAAATAGAGGCAACAGTGGGACGATTGCTAGTTTAGCTCGAATTAAATGCTTTTATCAAATACCAATTCAAATTGTGATGACCACTTTAACTAAGCTGAGTTGAACTGAACCGAACCGATTGAACCAGCGAATTAAACATGCCATGAGTTTGTTCCTTCTCCAATTCCAAATGTCTCACCATGAGATTGAGGAGGCTATGCATACTAGGGTTATTGGTCGTGGGATGAATGGTAATGACTGAAAGTGCATTTGAAGGAATGTGATTATAGAAAAATTGTGTCATTTGGCTTGGCAGTATTTTCACACGCACCTCAAAGTTCAGGTTTTGTTTGAATTTCGAAGTTGATGTTTTGAAGTTGAATCCTCCACACCGAGTTTATAAGAGTAACACTATTGGTCACCTCTAAGCTATAGTCTCACCCTCTTATATGGGATGTCCTCACTTATGAAGCCCACATAAATCTCATTAATGAAACCGATATCTTATAAGAGGGTACCACTATAAGCCCTAAGGTTATAAAACATTTTTCATTTTATAATAATGGTGATAGAAATAAAAACAGAAATAGAACGTGGTGAATAAAGTCACGTCATATCTAAGTTCTAATGTTACATAAATCAACAAATGCATTTAATCCGGAACCAAAATGATCCATGATTCTACGCCATGTTTTTTTTTTTTTGGAAAGTCCTGAAATTGTGTTTGGCCCCAACCAATAGAAAGTCTTTTTTAAATAATACCGATTGCATTTGACAGCACAATTAAAACGAATTTACTGTAATATGTAAGAGCTTTACACTGTAGCACTGTAGCATGTGAGAGCTTTACACTGTAACAGTTGAAACAATATAGTTGAAACGACGTTGCCAAATGAAACCATAGTTTATTTTGTCTAACGCAATTACTAGTGCTTTGTTTGAGAAATCCATTGAAACTAAAAAGTTTCAACTGCTACAATGTAAAACCCTCACATGCTACAATAAGAAGCAACAGCTTGCTACATTGTAAAACTCTCACATGCTATAATTTTTAAGTTCCAACAATAAGTTCCAATGTAGTTTCTAAACACACATCAGACCGCTCTAAATCTAGAATAAGGTATGCCTAAAAAATGACATGGGACTTTGTTTTGACAGATTTGATGGCCTGGTTCCGACCTACATCTAACTCGTCTAGGTTGAAAACTAGTATTTTCTTTTCTTCTCTTTTTTGGTTGAAAAATTAAAGGTTAAAACGTAGTTGGTAATTGGAAAACCTTACTTTACTGGTTTGTCCTAGCATTAAATGTACCAAATATGTAAAAATTTATGATCAAAACAAACACGAACTACCAAAGGAAACTGGGGCATGCCAATATGTTCCATTTTTATTTTTTTGCCTGAAAAAATAATATTCTTTCATTTGGGAGTAAAAAATTTGAATTTAGTACATACGAATCCCGGTAAAAAACGGTTGCTAACATTTAATCTCTTCTTGTTTGGGGGGAATTTCCAAAGCAAATGAATAAAAGCAATACAAGAAGAAGGGCAACTTTTACAAATTTCGGGTATTAAAGATTGAGAGAGCAGTATGTGCAAGGAAAATGCCTGTGACAAATCATATTTAGTCACCTCCGCCTTTGCTTTTGAGAGAAGACATACGTCTCAACATATGGATTCATTTTCCATAATGTATAGAAGATCACTTGGGGGCAGCTCTCATGTTGTTATGAACTCTCCATTCCAAACCCCATTCCAGCAAGGATTCAATCTGTTTGACCTCTTTCGGAACTGACGCGGTGAGTGCCTGCCATACACAAAGATCTGTGTTCGTCATGAATTCCTAGCTTTACGAATTCAATTTGAATGTAAACAAAAAAGCCAAGAAATGACAATATTGACAAATCTGAAACTACTGATGATCTCTACATAAGGCTACCTCGTATCCTGAATCAGTAACGTGGACCTCATCTTCAATTCTTATCCCAATGCCCTGACACCTGCATAACATGTCCTTGACTATTAGCTACCGCGATTAATCGGACATTAAAAACCAAGCATTAGCAATGTCCTCAAATATATTGATCTGCCTCCAACGCATCAAGCAGATGCTCCAATTTTATACCTGCAATCCAAATCAATAATGCTGATTAACAGTGAGGATAAAGTAACCACTGACTAAACCAACCCCCCCTCACAGAACGTGAGAATAACATACTCCAAGTAAGGTTTAGTAATATGAATGCTACACTCCGCGCTAAGGACTACCACATTTCCATGTTTCAGGCATTACACATAACAAATAATTACTCAAAACTACATAAGTTCATAAAATTAACTGTAGAATCTAGACCATTTTTAGGGATTCTTAATTATACATACACATCGGAACCTATATGACTTCAAAATTGATAGCAAATGGAAAGTATATGACAATGTTCTCAAACAATGATTCACAACAACTTGTGTTATTAAGTATGGAAGCCAAATAACAACCCAAAACAACTCTAAACACCATCTATAATAACCACCTGCATGACGACATGTTTCCCCCGCAAGTTATCATAATTATCATCTATCCACGAGGGCAGATCACTATACTGCCTAGTTGCCGGATCCAAAGTTTGGACATTCGGTGCGTCGAACTTTCCAATTCTTGTCTCCTACAAATTTCTTGCATCCAACAAAACATGTGGCTTTGCATTCTCAGTGTCTAAAGATTTTCCTGGGAGACACATAGCACATTAGCACATGACCCCTTTTTTCTTTTAGCATCCCGCATATAATTCAGAGTGCTTATTACGAGGAAGCTCCAGTAAAATCACTAGACTAACTAAGAATGTAGAAAAAATTAAATAAAAAAAAAAAAAAACCAACCAGCTTTTAGAAGAACGGAGTGAAACTCAACGGCAGAAAGATGCATCCCTGCCTCTGAAATCTCCGGTGGGTTCAGCAGAGGATTAGAATGCAAAGTAACCAATTCCTAACAACAAAGATTAAGAATTTAATCAGTTAAACTGTTCAAAGAGCTGAAATTACAAATAATATAAAAAAGAATCACCTTCACAGCGCGAATTGAGAGAGAAGTGAATCCACATTCCTTAGCAACCTTGTCGCCCATGGTGCCGGGAGAAGTCGCGAGCTTGAAATTGGTGCCATGAAACAAACTGTTGGACTCAACCGCAGCAATGTGCTTCTTCAACGAGCGTAGCGTTCCGCCAACCTACTCGAACCAAATCCCCCTACACATCATCCCCAAAATGCCATAGAATCTTCACATTTTGGTCCGATTATAAGTAAAAAACATATAGTGTATGTAGAGAAGAAGCGTAAGAGACAGAGAGAGAGTACGGTGACGTTGACGCAAAGAATAGAGAGACGAACACGGCCGAGGAGGCGGAGGGAATTGCAATTGGAAGTGTAGAAATCGAGGAGGTGGTTGAGGTCTGGGATCTGAGCGTACTTGCAGTACATGAGAACGCCATGTTCGTCGTCGTTGTCTTGTTGTTGTTGTTCTTCTTCTTCGTGTGTTGGTGTGGTGTTGTTGTTGCTGTAGGGTTCCATTGTTGAGAGGGAGAAGAGCTCTTCTTGAGGTTGCATGATCAAATATGACCGAAGCCGTCACTGATTTCGCTGTCGTACGCCCCAACTCGAGCTCCTACTGCTTTTGCCTTTAAGCTTGTTTTAGAGTCTACGGTTCTTTCTCAACGTAGTCAGAAGTTATTAGCCTCAGCTGCTGTATTCTAAAGTTTTCAAAATAAAAATTTATTACAGTGTAGTACTTTAATATATGACAATGTCTTAATTCTAACGTATTGTTCTATTATGTTTTTAAACACTCTATCAGAGAATACTTGGCAATAGAAGTAAAATTTGTTGTCTTATTTATTAGTCTTTTTTCTCCTATCAATTAAATTTTGACACATAAATAAATTACTTAATTATTTTTAATATTTAAATTCTATTTATGTGAGTTTAAATAATATGTCAAATAAATAATAGATGTAACAGTTAAAGGGACAAGAAAATTGGACAACAAATTTGTAGTATTTTCATTTTGATTTTAGTTTTTGGAAAAATCTAAAAATATATATATATTTTAAGAAATGTGTTGAGATTTTTTAAAATTGTGTTTAGTTGTATATGGTAGTAGGTTTTTTAAAATAAAATATTTTTAATAAATAATTACTAATGCAAAACAAAACCTAATTTGATATTAAAAACATTTATTATTAATATAATAATAGTTAACAATACTAATTAGAATTAAATATCAAGCATTTTTTATTAAAAAAATGAAAACATTCGAGAAGTCTTCCTCCTTGGCTGCAACACCTGTGGGCTCTGATGAGGCTGCAACTGCAACAACCTTTTGCGACGACGACAGAGAGAGGCGCACGACGAAGATTGAGGATGGGCTTGAGGGTTTCGCGCGATGGAGATCGAGGCTGCGCTTAGGGATAGTGCAACGACGGATTTGTGGTGGGATGGCGATCCGTGCAAGCTTGGCGACGACAAGATCTAGGCGAGCTCCTACAACGATGGAGGAGCTATGGACCCCAATGGGAGGTGCAGGGAGGTGGCTCGTAGGTCGTGGTTCCTTGGGATTAGCCGACAATGTGTGGGTCTGGGGTCTTTGGGTTTGCCCGTGACGGTTCTGAGCGAGCTGTGTACGACCCGTCTTTTTGAGCCGTTACTTAACTTTCTTAAATGTTATTATCTTAACTTAATTCTTACTTACTAGTAAGAAAAATACTGAGTATATTTTTTTCCTAAAACATTTATTATAAAAACATTTCCTTAAATATTAACTTTCTTAAAACTTTTAAAACACTATTTTAAATAGTGAAAAACTTTTTCTTTAAGCAACGAAAACAAACTGCAGTGGTATCCATACCTAGCCATCGTATATATCTTTCCAAGATACTAAGCTCTTCAACCAGTCATACTAGTATCTTGTAGGATTAACTACAACATGAGGGTACTTGTAATGAGCTTTCGCTTAGTAAGTTTAAACATAATCTCACAAAACATAAACATTCTTTATTAAACCTTTTTCATAAAACTTTTTCTTAAAACACCTTACTTATAACAGTCTTGTAAACATTTTCTTATAAAATGCTTTCCATAAACATTTCTCGTAATACATTTTTCATTAAACGTTCCTCATAAGAACATTACTTTAAAGGATTGTAAGCATTATCATAATGCATGATTCCAATTATGCTCACTTATAAACTTTTAATTATGAATTTCTTATTATCATTCTTAACTTAGTTGAACTTCTTTATATCTTTCTCATCTTTTCTTTATTCTAAGCGTTCGTACCAACATCATCAATTATAAGATCATATATATAATGCTTCCATTGTGGAAGACTTAAGAGCATTGAACAACGATTTTGTAACTTTAACACAACCCGTATACCTCACATCTAGGAGGCTGCTACGATACTTTAATTATCATCTTTAATTTACCTTCTTGTAAATTTTAGTGAGCATGTACAATGCTAAACATATCTTATGCTATAACTTAGTATTGAAACATTAAATATAGTAAAGGCAAATACATTGCAATCCATAACTTGAACTTTTAAAACTTTATGCACATCTTAGCATAACAAGTTAAAACATTATGCATAACAGTTACAATACATTTCAAACATTTATAAAGAATTTGAAATTCATTTTCTTTATGCTATAGGTGAAATTTGAAACTTACCCGGACTTAGCTCTAGCGTTCTTGTTTCATTCCTGTTGCCTTTTATTAGTCGGCTTTTATATATTGTTTAAATGACACCCAATTATTAGCTAACCTTTCTCATTATCGACTTACTTGATCAATAACGAAACTTAAACTTTATCCTTCATTCCTTTTACTTAACTTCGTTTTTATCGGTTCATAACTCCATGACTTAACTTGAACGTTCCTTGATTAAATTCCTCATCTACTAGAAGTTTTTGTTACTTAATGCGATACGAAACATTTTTCATTTTAGGGTGTCTCGCTAATTTAGAGGACTCGGGCTTTGTTTTAGCCGTTTTATAAAAAATGATAATTTTACCCTTTGTGAGTCTCGTAACTTTATTAAATTTCTTGTTTTACTTAACCGTTCCATTACTTATGGGGTATGAAAAAGTTCCCTCTTAGAGACATTTTTCTAATTTGGTGGTTTCGAGGCCGTTTTAGCCTATGAATATTGACCATTTTGCTCTTGACAGATCTTGGAAAACTTTCAAAACCCGTTTAACCAAAACTTACAATTCTTTGCAACTCATAACAGTGCAAAAAAAAAAAAAAAACAACAGTCTTTCTTTTGTTAAAATCTATTTTATCAAAACTTTACAGTTTTGACCCTATTATGCTAAAATGTTGACGTTTTCGCCCTTAACTTATTCTTACATGATAAAAACTCTTAATTCTTTTAAACTTGAAATCTATGATTACTTACTACCCATAGTAATGTAAGAAACTAATATTTTCTCAGTGGAAACCCAATTTAACATTGTTTTATAGTTTTAGCCCAAAACATAAAAATTTTGACATTTATGCTAAAATTTACCATCTTATGCTAAAATGTTCATACTGTATAACTTTATGCAGTATAATTTCTATGCTGCTTAACTTTATCAGTATAATTATTATATTGCATATTTTTATCAATGTAATTTATACTGTACTATTCTCATACTGCACGATTTTTCTACTATGTATTCCTTTTACTATATTTCTGTCTTAAAATTTGTTGCAACATATTCTGCAACAATTAATCTTTTTGGCTTATTTTTCCTTGCTTATCATCCAATTCTTATCTTTGGTTCATTCATTCTTTACTTAAGGCTATAACATGATTTTCAACCTTAAAAATACCATTTTTCTACTCTTATGAAATACGTCATAAAATTCGAATTTAAAAAATAATCCTTGTGACTTCAAAATTACTCCTTAAGTTCTTAATAAATTTTTAAGCATAAAATTCAGCTCATAAAATTTGTTCATAGATTACTTAACGAAATCCTTAATTATTGCATATATATGCACTAAAAATTCTTGGATGTCACAAGCTAGGATGGCAGCATTTCAGAGAGGGTTGGTGTGGGAAGCAAGAGACCGATGGGGTGGGAGGGGGTGCTAGGAAAGAATATCCAAGGAGGGAGGGAGTGAGACTGAAGAGAAAACAAGAGAAAACTACTTTTTTTGTTTTCATTTTTGGTCTTTTTGGAGGGAGTTTTTAGAAATGTTTTTGTTTTATGTTTTGTCAAAAATTTAACCAAACAAGTTTTTGTTTTCATTTTAAGTTTTTGTGTTTTTGAAAATGAGAGAAAACGTCACAAAAATAAAACATAGTTCCGAAAATGTCGTTTTAACTCTTACAGGGTAAGGCGCTCACTTATTATACTAAAATTGTTCTTTTATTTATAACTCTATTGTCAGATGCACTTTTAATTTGCATTTTGTTTTTGTGTTAAAAAATTGATTATAAATAATTATTTAAGGCATTAAAAACAATGAGAATTTACATTAAAAAAAACAATGAGAAAGACTTGCATGTCCTTTAAAAAGGATAGCGAGAATTTCATTAGAGATGAAATCTGAAAGTTTTGGAATTTTAATTCAACTCAACACATAGAATAGCATTTTTTTAGTGATGAAATTAAGAAAAATTTAAGAATGCAATAATGAATACCAGTATTTTTTTTATCTATCTTAAAAAATTAGTGTACGTTTTGTATTATTTCCCATGAATTTATAACACGTAAAGTCAATAACATTAAACTTTCAAAAAAAAATAAAATAACATTAAACCGGTTTGGTTTAATGGTTTACGTGGTTCGGACCAAAAACTTTATTTAGGCCAACATTTGATAAAAATTAAAGAAGTAGAACTCATTTCGAATCATCGATTTGACATTAAAAAAAAATAAATCCAAAAACAATCTTTCTTTATTTTCAAGATTTTAAACTCATTTTTCAAACCACACTTAAATCATGCCATTATGAACAAAAAAATTCAAACCTTATTGTTTCTAACCAATGAACCATACGAATTGATTGTCACTACTTTCAACATATATATATATTACAAACAAACAATAGTCTGACGCTCAATATAGTGTCTAGAAACATAATTAGAACTACAAGGAAACTTAATTAGAACTACAAGTTAAAAACAAATTTACGCTTGTAGCATATAAAAGCTTAACTCTAAAAACGATTGAAACTAATAAGTTCGAATTAGGTTACCAAACAATAGAGACGCAAGAATAGGCTGGGCTAGCCCGTTCTCATTAAGCCCAAGCAGATCATGGGCTGACCAGGCCCAGCCCATGAATTTTGTAGGCCGAGCTAGGTAGGCCCAAATAAGAATTACCTCGGCCTAGCTCATACTACGGGTTAATTTTACATAGACTAGTTTGGGCCATGCCGTGGGCCAAGCTGGGCTGTGCTATGGGCCTTGAATGGACTGGCCTATTCGAGCCCATCTACGAGTTAGGACAGGTAGGCCTATCTTGGCCTATCATGGGTTTAGATGGGCCAGCCCATCTAAGCATATAATTTTCAATTTTGTAAACAATAAAAGATATATTTTATTTACGATTGCCTCATTAAAAACCTTTCTAAAGAAAATTCAATAGAACAAAACCTTGGTAAGAAAAAGGAATACAATCATGATAATTTTACATAAGATGTTTACAAAATTACTATAAAAAAAAAAAAGCTTGCCATGATGTGATGTGTAAGGTCTTGTATTACAGAAGGCCATACTCGACCATGTTACCTGTGAATAAACATAAAAAAAATATAAATAAATAAATATATATATATATTTGAATGAAATTGGACCACAATGGGCCAGGCCTTTGGTGGGCTGGCCCATTGTGGACCTATATGAGCCTTACACAAGCCGAGATAGGCCGACCCATTATGGGCCTACATGTGCAAGCCCGTCCCAACCCAACCTCGGCCCAGCACATGATTTTTCATAGGCCATGTCAAGCCAGCACATGGGCTAATAAATGTTGGTCAGCTCAAAAATGTTGGTAGGCTGAGCTGTGCCTTGAACAATGACAGACCATACCGGCCTAGTACATTGTTGTATCAGGATGGGCCTGGGGCAGACCACGGGCCTAGGCCCATTATTGCATCTCTACCAAACAAAGCCCAACAACGATATTCAGACCACCAAAAAGACTGGTATTCACCATTCTGACGTGTAAAAATAATAATAAAAGAAGAGAGACAGAGAGAGAGAGAGAGAGAAGAGAAAACAAAGACAAAATTTTCCTTTACTCGTCCCCGACTGTTGCACAACGTTGCAATTGTAATTCGAAGGGTTGACTAGCATGATGTTACACCATATTTCATTTGTCAAAATATATTTTCCTTCTCTTAAAACTAAAAACGGACGGTGGAAAAATGAAAATGGCAAAGGCTAAAAAGTCTGAACCTGGCCAGTGAGCAACCATTAATTACATTAGTTAGGATGAGTGGGAATGTAGTTAGATCCGCTGATTGGAACCATAATTTACGTTTCCAAGAGTGTTCCCCAGCATCCTTTATTATCTAATACTTCTAAATTCTCACTCTAGTCCGAGAGACCCTACTCGGGCAAGAATCACTCTCATAACATTGCCCAATGTCGTTCAATATTTTCCAAAAGATTGCAGCAATATTCAGCAAACCTTTTTTTGACCTTTTCTTTTCTCTGTCCTACTTCAGTCAACGGCCAATATTTGAAGAAACAAAAACGACCAAATAAAATGGAAAACAAGAACACAGGACCATATCAAACGACAGACAATCGCCCTTTTCACGTAAAGGCAATAGGATTCCTATTCAAGTGTGTAAATTTAAGGAGAGGGAAGAACAATGAGAAGCAGAAAATTTTCCAGACTTCTAACAATACCAAATTCCGTAAAAAAGCCTATGTGCCATACTAAAAACCCTGGCCCCTAACAATGAGAAATGGAATTGAAGATTTAAAGAATTCGTCCCGGAAAAGAGGTAAACAAAAAAACGATGGTTTAAAGCTGGGTAGACAGCTGCAATTGCACTATCTTTACCCAAATTTGAAGCCGCCGGGAGGAAGGGTAGGCTGGCCTCCAGGGAAAACTGGGAGGTTTTCATCATCCTCCTCTTCTTCAGTCCAGTATCTCTCCAAGATCTTTACGGCTTTCTCATAGATCTCGTTATTGTCATGGTTCTGAAGACGCTCAATCTTATCCAGCCCGTCACACTCATCGATTTGCTGTGCATAAAGATTGATTCCGCCGTTCAGTCCCATTTCTTTGTCAGCCTCACCCACCTTGAGAATGTTTTCAAGACCCTCGAGGCAGACCGTTATAATCCTTGGGTCTGGGCAGACTAGAAGATCACAGAGCGGCGCAATGCAACCTTGGGTAACCAGGAATCTGAACGAGCATGTTCGTGTAAGTGCAAGGCCGTGACTTAGGCATTATATTGCACAAATAATTAAAATAATGGGTGTTGCAAAACGTAATCACCATCAACTAAACAGTAATATCAGTTCAGGTCTCAACAATAAAAACTTGTTTAAAATAGGCTGACTTCAGGTATTGAAGTTCTTGATATCTACACAAAAATGATGTATAACCGATTAAAAGAAAACAAAAAGGGCCACAGAACTGCCGATTGCTTGAGTTGCCCAACTTATTCCTTTTCATTTTTCATTTTTCATTTTTCTTTGTTGTTTCAATGCAAATGCATGTGTAAGCTAAGTGTAAGCTAAGAAGCAAGTACGAGTTAAGCATACTGGATTTGTTCATGAGAACCACCCGAAGTGGCATTTGAGATAGCCCATGCGGCCTCCTTTTTTATCTCAAACTCTGCATGTTGGAGAAGATGAACAAGCGGTTGAATGATATTGGCATCGATTACAGCCTGCAAAAAGTGAATTCAATAAATAATTGTTACAAGCAGATTACCAAGTAACATCAACCTTAAGACTCATTTAACTAATTGGGCAATAAACAATCAGAATTGACTCCCTTCAATAGCCCACAATCCCATGTGTCAACAGAAAGAAAAGGAAAAACAAAGGCCATATGAAGGAAATACTAAAACTAGATAAAAAGGAAAATCCACCATATTTGCCAACACCATATTACCACTCAGAAAAATGGCAATGTAAAGAGCGGTCCTCATCATTGGCTTTTTTCTCTTATTTTCATTATTCAATGCTATCTGGTCATCATTCTCTTTCACATAAATTAACGCTTTGACAAATATAAACACCACCTTTTCTTTTTCTTTTCTTTTTTTTTCTCTTTCTTTTTCCTCGAAAAATACAAATACTACATGAGAGAGGATTCATACCTGTATTTGAGCTCTATTTCCAGCTGTGATATTTGAGATCGTCCAACAAGCTTCCTTCTTTATGCTCTTTTTATGATTTTGCGTAAGAAGTTGAAAGAGGCAAGGGAGCACCTGGTTGTCAATTACAAACTGGAAAACACACTGCGCGTTATTATGTTGCTATATTTAAGGGAAAGCATCAGTCGTAAACAAATGGTAGAGAAGGAGGAGGTGGGATGAGTTTAATGATCTTTATAAGTACTTAAAACATAAAGTTAACTCCCAGAAGAGTTCACATATGGTCTTTCCAATTTAAGCAGTCCATTAGTAATCCGATCACAAGAGAAGGGTGATTGCTTTTTGTTTTTCGACCTCACAAAAAATGCACTGAAAATGCACTTGTTTTTTCCCTTAAAAAATGTAGTTGTTTCCCACGTAAACTGGACTCGTCATATCATATGTGAATAAAATTTTAAATTGGATAAACAGAATACCGTAGATCATGATGGTCTCAGAGTAAAAATTACAACATCCACAAAAAAAAAAAAAATCAACTAGCACAAAAAAGGCTAAAGCAAGAAACTGGATAGCATTACCAGATTATAGCTAATACCTGAGTCTGAGCATCATCACCAGTGACAATGTTGCCCGCTGTACGAAGAGCAGGTACAAGAACCGTAGGGGACGGATGCCTTGCACACCAAGATAAATAAATAAATAAATAGAAATCTAGTCAGTATCAAATCCTAAAACTTGGAAGAAAAACCTACAAGCATAAAAAGACACATTACAATATATATTTCCAGAGTTTATTTTTTCCCTCTTTATTACGCTCCCACTGATTGTCAAAAAGAAAAATATGTGCCAAGCAAAAAAAAAAAAAAAGGATAAAATGAAATAAAGTGAATGATAAAATTCCAGTGCCTATGTGAGAAGTTTATATGCAGAGCAACTTACATCAGAAGTTCCACAAGTCGTGGACAAACACCTGATTCAATCACAGCCTGAATTTTGTCATTTGGGCCATCTGAAAGATAAGAAAGGGCCCAGCAAGCATCCGTCAAAACTTCTTCATCATTCAGGAAAATAAGTTGCCGAAGAACTGGTAATGCAGGCTTAACCTGAGTGAACCAAGAAGATAAGAATTATTCAGGAAAAAGCTACACTACCACAATAAAGTATCAACCACAAATTATACAATTTAATACACAACACTACCCCATCAAGGTTCTAACTAAAAATTAAAATATGACATGTATTCACCTGTTCAAATGCAGTTGGAGGCTTTCCCCGACAGAAGTTAGATAAAGTCCATGTAGCATTCCTCAGCATGGATAACTTTGAATGCTCATTTAGCTGACTTAGTAAAGGCACGAGCGCACCATGACTAAGAACAAGATCTCTACAACTTGGTGAATCACCGGCAACATTACCTAAAGCCCATACAGCCTGTCCAACATGGGAATTTGAGGAGCGTAAATAAGAATCCTAGGACACAAAGAAAATAAATAACTGAGAGTTGAGACATATTGGAAGCAAAGTAATTAAATTGTAGGCACAATGGACTTTTTTTTTTTTTTAACTATCACTTACAAGAATTATCATTTGGAATAGCATTTGGGAAGAGATTAGCATGTAAAATAATATAAAATAAAATAAAAAGTAATACTTAAACTAGAAGAAGCAAACAAGGAATACATTAGAAATCTCCAATGTTAAAGGAATTTTTCCAGAATAATATATCTGGATACACACAATACAATACATAAATGTTTAAAACGTCGAAAAAATTTTGTTAAAATGCTCTCCATCAGACAAGAGGTATCAATAAAAGGGGAGTGGAAGACAACCTGCTCTCTGACATCATCACTGCCAGAGGTAAGAAGTTGCACAAACACTGGGACAGCACCCTGATCAATAACAACTCGCGTATGCTCGGATGTTCCAGATGCAACATTGGTCAAAGCCCATGCAGCCTCAAACTGTAATTAAGATAGTGTAAGCCCAAGAGATTGATTACGTCCTTCAAGTTAATCTGACTTGAACAGAGGACAAATAAAAAAAATGAATAAAATCAACAACACTCCCTACTTGCAATTGGGGCTGCTCCTGCCTTGCAAGAAACTCAACAAACCGAGGGACTACACCCGCTTTAATAACCTCATCAATTGGAGGGCTGCGCTCTACACAAAATACAAAGCAATAGTCAAGACAAAGCGGATACTCCCACATACTCCAATTATAGAGATTACATGTTGCTTTCTCACCAACTGACAGTAGCTTTCTAAACTGAGCAGTTGCATCCAATTGTGAAACGGTATTATCAGACCATACCCCTTGTACCATCGCTGGAATGCTTTCCAACTGCTAAGAAAACATTGAACAATCAACCATCAAAATACAACAAGAGGAAATGTAAAAGCCAACTTTCTGAAAACATCTTCTTAACAAAACGTTGTAAAGGAAAACAGAAACAAAACGCAAAATTAAGAGTGCATTATCACCAAAAAGGGGACCACAATATAAAGGCTAAAGTGCAGTTTTACATGATCGTGCAGCATTTCTACTGCCAAACTCTACAACTTCATTATAACAACTGCAACTATTTTTTTCGCATCAAAGTAAAAAAAGGAACTCCCCAAAAAGCTGCTTCAAATCACATGCTTAAAGTACTTCAAACATCCAATTTAAAACTAACAAACCCAAAAATAAAACACTTATATTTTACAAACCGTTTGTCCAACTCCATCTGAAGAACACAATCTCGACTCTCAATCCAAAAAAAAAAAAAAGAGCTTGGCGCTTGCCAACACACCAGATCCTTAAATTACTCGTCCTTCAATCTCACAACCTCGTATCAACAATGAATTTTAACTTAATCGATTTTGAACTTCTCCTAATTACAAAAAGATCACAAAGATCCTCCCGTGATTGAAACCTCACAATCCAAAATCAAAACGCACTTATCAAACCGAGAGAGACGTGGAAATTAAACTCATATTCTGAATGAACACATACAGACCAACCCCTCTTCTACATTTTTTTACCAAAAAAAAAAAAGTAATTTCATTTCGTTTCGCTTGGCAAAACAACGAATACCCACGATTCGTAATTCCAATTCCTTTCCAGTGACAGAATCATTTCGTCGAAATCAAACAATTTAAATTTTTTAGTTCCTTGGGAGTAATCTATTCGTACCCTTTTCTCGATAAAAGCAGCATGTTGAACGGCATCAAGCAACGGCTGCTGGGAAAGATTGAAACCGTCCCTTCTCTTCTTCTGGAGATTATCTTCGCGCTTGTTCTTCCTGATCTCGAACAGGTTGTCCTCTCTCCTCCGACGAGCTTCGTCAGCGTCGACGCCCGTCTTGTACGACTTCTTTCGCGCCTCGGTCCGGCTACTCGGTCGGAGAGACATCGTCCCTTGTGCGATTGGTTTGATAATTGATTGCTGCCTCTCTCTTCTTCGAATTAGTGCCCTCCAACCGTTCGGTGAGAGAGAGAGAGTGAGGAAAGAGGGATCGGCATTTGGAGTGGGACGGAGGGGATTATAAAATGCGGGTTGGGTTTGGGGAGCTCTTTCTCATGTGCTGTCGTGTTAATCTACGTCTTTCTTTTTTCTGGTTAGTTGTTTTGTTTTTTTCCTTTTAATTGGGTCACCTTGAGAAGTATACCTCCAAGGCTTAATTTGAAACATACCATTTTAAATCAATATAAATATATCATTATTTTCAAACATATAATATAAAAATTAAGTAAATATTATATTATTTAATAATATTTTGACCTTTACAGCTAAAATAATTAGCTTGAAAGGAGGAAAAGAAAGAGTTATAAAATAATAATGGTAGTAAAAAAGCGACTATTTCACCTAATTTACTATTTAAGTTGCCCTTGCTCTAACCGAAATTTAATTCCTTCTTTCACATATAACAAATTTGGGTAGTGAAGCTTAAATGTAGCAAGATTTTTAAATTATTTTAAGAACAACAAAAATTAATATTATTAAAGTATTTATTGGATAATTATATAATATGACAATCTTTATGATAATTAAGGTGTAATCTTGTTATTTTTACAATATTATAAAATATTGTTAAATTTCAATTTCAGCGTAACAATTTGTTGTGTAGTATAACTTCTATTAAAAAATGAAGAGCGTCGGATTTTTGTATATAAAAAACCACCTTCGATTGAGTTTTGTTTTGAGCCATCAATTTTGTATATATTTTTCTTTTTTAATGTGTTTTTAATGAAATCTAGAGTTATCAAATACACACTAGTTAGATAAGCAATGCCGCAAAGGAAAAAAAAAGGGTTAATTTGATATTTTTTTCTTATTACTTTTTTAGTTGTCGTTTAATTTCAACATGGAAAAAGAAAAATAAAAAAGTAATGCCATTATAAATAAAATTGATGAGTTTGTGCTTTTAAAGGATGGGTTTGGCTTCAAGTAAGGTGAAATGTGTCTTTTCCTCTCCGGTACTAGGAATTTATAATTTGATACAATTCCATTAGTTAGTTAGTTAGTTAGTAGAGTATAAAAATCATTGTCATTTTTCAGTGACACAACTAGTTCTTGAAATTTGAATCATGTGGGTTGGTTAGACTTTTTCGATAGAATCTTTTTCAAATCGTAACGGGTTTTAGGAGATAAAGAAAATGATGCGGAAATTATATTATGCAAGTGGATGATATTAAATATAACAAACTGAATACTAGATTTTTAAATTTAGGCCAATTGTCTCATTATCTCTTTATTTTATTCTAATCTAATGTACTGATCACACTCAAAGACAGAGAGTTTATGTCAAGCTTGTTTTTCAAATGTTAGCAACGAGATTCCATTTTTTTTTTTTTTTTGTCAAATGCCTTGCACCAATCATCAAACTAATCAAATTGTGCCTTCTTTTCTTTTTCTTAATAAAAATTTCCACCTTTTTTCTCCTTTTTTTCTTACTAAGCAAGCAAGCATATGCTTTAACCTTTTCTTCAATTATTAAAATAACTTTGCTTTTTTCACTTGCTTAGGAAATATGCATGTATATTATAGTAATTATACCTATTTAAATTTTGTGATGTTCTATATCATGATTGGTACTAAAGAGTATGCAATCACTCATTATCATGTTATGGCAAATTAAAGTCCTAAAACATTGAACATGTCATAAATTTGTTTAACTAAGCCCCTAATAGATGTGATGGTAATTTAACACACACATCTTCATTGTTAAGGTTTTAAAAATTGGATTTCCCACCATTAAGGGGAAAAAAATAAGTAAAAATTTAGGAGGGGATTGGAAAGACATGCACTCCAGATTTCATGGTTAAATAAATAAATAAATAGATAACAAACAACAACTAATATACCCAAAAGGCTCAAGAGCTGCAAGCGGATATTGAGGATCTTAATAATAGGACTGGCAGCGACTAGCTTTTACATCAGGCATAAAGAAAGAGAGCTGGACAGACTTCTTGGTTTGGAATAATACTATTGGAGGCAAGGATCTAGAGTTGAGTGGAAAGGCTTCTTAAAGGCGGAGGAAAAATGTGATTAAGGGCGTTGAGGATTCTCAAGGAAATTAGTGTGAGAAGGAGGAGGAGATTATTAATGTCATTGAGGAATATTTCTCCTGTATTTCTTCATCCAACCGGCCCAGTACTACGAAGACCAAGGATGCGGTGGGTCAGGTAGAGCGTCGGGTCATAGAAGAGATGAATCACAGCGTTGAGGCGCTTAATCAAACGTATGTGATTGTTATTCTTAGAATTAAGAATCCAAGAAACGTATCCGATTTTCGCCATATTAGCCTTTGTAATGTGATATATGAGATTGTCATGATATTATCCTGTGTTTTTTGAATCTGATTTTAAGGCATTCCTTGCTTTCCTTGGTGTCCTCGTCACAAATTGGAAGAAGAATCCACGTTACATGATGTATGGGGGTGTGAATGTGTAAGACCTACTTGGGAACAATGTGTTTTTTGGCCATTGTTAAAAAAGACTAGGCCAGTATCGTTTGGAGACTAATGCATTCAAGCGGCAGCTAAGCTTGCAACTAAAGAGCTGCCTCTTTTTGGTTTTATCGTTTGGAGAATTTGGGGCGATAGGAATTCCTTGGTGCATGCTGGTGGAGTACTGCTTCCGGTTGATCTCCTTGAAGCTGCGGGTCGAGCTCATGGTGAATTTCAGGACGCTCAACGTCTGAATCTTGAATCACTCCCCACTGCGAGGCAGGTAGTATCTTCATGGAGTCCTCCACCGAATGGGAAGCTTTAAAGGGTGTTTGACAGTTGTAGTCCAGACCTTTTTTTCACTTATAAATCTTTTTCAGTTATAAATAGTGTAAAGTTCTCGTTTGCTATGCTATAGTAACAATAAAAAAAATAAAAAAAAAATTGCTACAGTATAAAGCTCTCATATGCTATAATAAAAACAGTTTTAACTAACTGTTTTAACCACCCTGTCAAACACTCTATAAAGTTTAACGTTGATGCTGCAGTCAAAGCCGATTCTCCGTTTATTGGAGTTGGAGCTGTAGTTCGTGACTTGGAAGGAATGGTGTTAGCTTCCATGGCAAAGAAAGTGGTTGGTAGTTTTTTCCCTTGCATTGTTGAATGCGTAGCGCCGCAAGAGGGACTGGTTTTTTCCTTAGAAGCGGGCCTGCAAGTTTCCATAGCAGAATCCGACGCTCTTAATGCTTGTTGGGTAGTGAACTCCCCAAGTAATTTATCTGTTGAGGGCCATATTGTCGATGATATAAAGCAATTGCTTAGTCAGGTTGAAGATGGTGTTTGTAATCATGTCTCCCGTCAAGGTTACCCAAGGTTTAGCTAATGTGCGTTTTTCTTTATCTTCAGACTGGACTGGTGCTGATCAATCCTCTGTTTTTGTATCTTCACTTGTTTTAGCTGACAAAGCTTAAGAAAAATCCAGTTTTCTCTTTAAAAAAAAAAAAAAAAAACAATTATGTTATTGTTCATACACACCGTGTCGAATTGTAAGTACATCACGTTACATCCCTTTTTTTATTTTTATTTCTATTTTTTAAAATAGGTATTTATTCATAAATTTCATGATTGATATTTTAACTTCCTTTGCTTTCCATCTCTTGTATTTATTATTTTAGGAAAAAGATGTAGCATGATTATCTATAATTTATTTAGTTTTTGAAAATAATAGGAAAATACAATGAGCACCATACTCTAGCGAATACATATCCTTATTGTTAGGAAAAAGGGCAAATTGTGGTAAATTGTACTAATACTCTTTTGAGTTTTGTCCAAATACAAAGACACTTCCTTGACAGAAACTAATTACACTAATATTCGTTGGTATTAACTCTATTAATTTTTTTTAAATGACAAAAATATCATTTTAATCTCAATCACTAATCTAAAAACATCAAATATTATCCATTGATTTAAAAAAAATAACTAATCTAACCCAACTAAACTGCCCTCTTGCCCCCACCTCTTCGCCCTTGCACATCCCTATTAGGGCATAATTTGGTCAGGCCCAAATCATTCAGTAAAGACCCAGCGTATGAATCCAAATTGTGATTAGAGCGAATCAAGCCTAATAAACATAGTCAATTTGAGATGGACTATTGTCATTATTATCGTCAGCTTGTTTTCAATCGATTAGTGGACTTGATCAATTCGATATTCATGGTTCAATTGTAGTTTTTACTTAACTCGTTTATGTGGATTTACATCTTATTCACTATTGTAGATTTGCTAAGTGTCGCTTCGATGGAATCGATATATAGAGCCTGATAGTGACAAGGAGATACATACTGAACCACAAAGTGGAATGTGGCTAGAGGTTCAATCTTTATAACCTGTCAGGAATTGACACGTGTCCCATTACTACAAGCATTTGTATATCCAATCCTTCCATTAGGTTAAAGCCAAATTATGGAATTTTAAATTACATATAACTCAAAATAAATTAATTTATAATTACTAAGTAATAAGATTATTTAATTAATTTTAAAATACACATGAAGGACGTGGTGCACACTACTACAGGGAAAAGTTCCCCTATGTAGTCTAAAGTTTGTTCCCCAAGTTTCCATAATTGAAATTTCTATTTTTGAATAAATATAATTTAATTCAAATATAAAAAGTTAAATTTGGAAATAAATGAGATTGGGTAATAAACAATATTTCTTCCTGTATAGCTTAGAGATTGGTGCCATATGTATAGAGAATCTCTTTGTGTGTGGCACCATTAGCAATATAAGTAAAGAAAATATTATGCTTTTATTTTGGTTAAATATTTGATATTTAAATTAAAATAAAAGAAGTTTTCAAAATTAATTGGATCTCCCATTTTTTATAATTCGAGGCCTTCTTTATTTATTTTATATACAATTGTGAGTCTTGGATAAACTAAAAAAACCTCTGCCAAAAACCAATCACTTAGGCGTGAAGAGAGAGAAATAGAGAAGAAAAAGTGTTATTCATCCTAAGACCTATTTTGCTCATGAGTTGAGATTAAAAGATGATTAAAGTGAGCGAGTGGTCTACTAGAAACTAGTAATTTTGTCTACACCTAACCGTTCGTCCATCTGGTGCCGAGGACTAGGTGAGGAAACAATAGTTTCCCTTTGAGAACATCCTTACTCGTTATAAGAATTTTGTCCCTTCTTTCCATCCGGGTAAGCAAAAGTTTAAATCTATTTTTATTTAACGTTAAAATATTATTATCTATAGCATGTTTTTATAAAAATTTTGAGAAAATTTTTGTTATATACGTTTTGCATCATAATCACGTCTATTTTATTTTAAAATCGTTTTTAAAATCCAACAATTATCCATCAAATGATTAAGTAAGTACTATACATAGAAAATGATGCTCATTTCTATTATTTTATTTTCTTTTCTTTTCCAATACCGTTATCTTTTCCTTTACATTTATTTGCAGTTTGGTAAGCATGTCTTTGATTTATTTGCTCTCGTGATAGATCAATCTTGGACAAACGAATCCAACATTTAACGATTCCCGAACTGGTCATTGACCCTAAAACAAACTTACTATGAAATTTACCGTCTACAATATTGTTTACTAACGTTTTTTGTTGTCATATTATTATTTTAGAGTTACTGCCCTGATGTTGTTTTCTAAAGGTATCATAGTCATCATTTTAGAGTTGATAATTTTTTTAAAATTAGTGTCCAACTCAAATCTAGTCGTATTTAGATAAAACAATTTTGTTTCCAATGGCGATGTTATTTCCATGCTCATCATATCCTCTTATTTTTTTTTTTTTTAAGATGTTGCCACTTCCAAACCGTTGTATTATTATTATTTTGGACATTTAAATCTCCATAATTTTAATTTAATGTAGTTAAAAAAAGTCATACCTTACATTATGGATTATCACACTTTTGCATTGTGGATTATTACACTTTTATATCAACAATTTATGCTTGATTTACATTGCATCTTCCTAATTTCAAAAATATCTTTTTGTTTTGTAACACTTCGAGGAAGAGGTTAGAAGTTAAAAGCAATTAAAAGTAAGTTAAACGGATTAATTAATTTTAAAATAATATACATAGACATAACTGAAAAAAATAATAACATGTATGCTTCGGAGTCTCAAAGTATAATAAAATTTATAATAGTCTACTTAAAATTACAATTGACCATCGCATAGTTATAAGGACAGTGTCGACTAATATAGTATATACACAGGCATATCACAACTAAGAAACATAAACAACAAAACCACTAAAGTAGTACTAACCATGATCTCGATAACCAATCATGTAATCACAAGTTTCAGCTAGAAGCTTCTTGAACACAACTAACAATCATCATCATCACCATCTCGACAATCACATATATGGCACGGCTCTGGGGAGGATTTAGATAAAACAAGACATATAAATGAAAATAAAGTGAACAAAAGGCTCAATAGAATTAGCTTTGAAAGCAACATTAAAATAATATATGAAACTTGGAAAAATAATTAAACAAATAGTATATAACACTCACCGAGTTGCGCCATATGATCTATCAAGAAACCATAATCACATAAACTTACTTTTGTAATAAACATAAAAGAGTAAAACATAGGAAGTTTATTAAAAATTCTATAAACACTTATCATACCACGTCATATGATTTATCGAAAATCATAATACAGTACTTACTCATTTACAAGGCCTGAAATCTCCATCGAAGTGACCTATGCGGTGTTTGGATTGCTAAATCAACAATCTTTGGGAGGGGCCAGTTGACTAGGATACACATGATCCGGTCGCCATGTTATCAGCATTCTCGTTTCAACTATATTTTGTGAGTTTCGAGTTCCATCCAGACTCAATCGACCCAAATCAGTTTCTATACATTCCAAACATGAAATATTGATTGAATAACATAATATGAATCAAATGAAATCACATTTATGAGGTCTCAATCCCTTTTATCATTCAATCATCCCAATACAAAGTTTACTAAAAAAAAAAATGGAACCGAAACAGGTTTCAATCCGAATTACATGTATTTTAATGATCGAATATTGTTTATAAAATCATGAAAACCATGGAGTAATCATGCTTAACTGTTTATCTTCATGCTCAACTACCAAGACACAATTGAAGTCCATAACCAGACATGCAATTCACGTGTAGTTCAAAAATAATTAAAAAAAAAAAAACATGTCCCAATTTGAATTCTATGTTTTTGGGAATTAAACTTTGTTTGAAAAATCATAACAATTGCGGATTCATTATGCCTAACATTTCTCTTTAGGCTCACAGCCATATAACACAACTCTAAACTCAGTTTTACACATGCCATGGTATTTGCAACACCATACACTCAACAACACACAAGAACATATGTCCAGATTTATCAATGCTTTATAATCTGAAATTTGTAGAGAAAATTCATCATAAAATTTGAAACACCATAGAGTATAATAAAACTAGTATTTTGTGTGAAAATATAACCTCAAATTCTTGTTCAGGGGGGTGCTTTGGCTCTGGTTATCCTTTGCTCAAAAGGAGGGGCTGAGTTCTTGTTTTCTGAGTTTGAAGTGGGCAAATAGAAAACAGGAAGAGGGAGAGTGACGTGAGGCAGGGATGGGGAGAGAGAGCTAAAAATTCTGCTTGTTTGTCGTTTTCAGAACAAAACAAGGGGGTGTCTCTTTGGAGTTGGAAGACTGGTTTTAGCATTCCCAAAGTCTGGACATTTTACGTGATCTCTGAAAGGGTGTAGGGGTGGGGCTCTTTCATGATTTAGCAAAAGCTGGGGTTTTCAGAAAGAATGAATTAAAACAAGGTGGGTGTTCAAGTAAATTATAAAAGTAGTCAAAAAATAAATTCCTAAAATAAAATTTTAAATGTAAAAATAGGAATAACTTTAAATATTGATAATAGCAAAATAAATTTTAGTTTGGCACACTTATTTATTATATTTTACATACTAATCTTAGGGCCCATTTGGCATAGCTTTTGCTTGTATTTTTAGTCAGTAAAAGAAAAGAAGTAAAAGCTGTAGCTTTTAAGTGTTTAAAATCATATTTTTAAAAGAGTTTCAATGAGTCAATAAGGTTTCAATTTTTTTTAAAAAGTTATAAAAATATTATATTTAAGCTTGTAATGTATTATTAATACTCTGGTACAAGCTTCAAAGTCTATTTAGAAGTGTTTTTTTAAGAAGTTACATTTTATGGTTTTGACAGGAAGCACTTTTGGAAAACAAAAGCATTTTTGACAGTTTACCTAAACACTTCCACAAGCCGCTTTTAGACTTAATAAACTAAAAGTAGCTTTTAATAAGCCCTTCCAAACAGGCCCTTAATTAATTAAAATTAGTCATTACATCCTTAGTACATATTACTTCTACCCTAATAAACAAAATTTATGGTTTCCAATTAAGGGTATATGAGCGTAAATTTGACAATGTAAAGGAATAAACGTGCAATAATTCAATACACGAGGTATAGTTTTTTAACAACCGGAAAATTCATGGCAGGAAAATGCAAAATTTCCCTTTCACAGTAGGTATGTCTTTTTGTGGGATCATGTTGTACATAAAACTAATGTCGTTTCCCTTTTATATTGTCATTTCCGTTGATCATCTCATAGCCGTACATAAGTGAATATCCATCAAATTGATAATTTTCATTTTACCCATTTTAAGTTATCTTTTCCAACGCCTTCTTTTAACAATATCCCTCTCTCCCTTCTTAAGAATGTGCCGGTATCTTTGATGTTTTCGTTTTAAAGCTAATTTATTTTTACCCTTTGTAAATTGCAATCATTTTCCCAAACGCATGGTCGCTTTTAAATGATGTCGTTTCCTCATGATGTTGTTTACTGTCGTTTTCAAAGCAGATTTCCCGTTTATCATACATTGTCGTTTTTCCAAATTTGTGCATTGACATTTGACGTTTTTATTCATGAAGGAGTCAGAGTGAC
>CAMOHE010013797.1:464-11738 GCA_946598075.1 Artocarpus hirsutus
ACATATATTAATTAATCATAAAAAAAAACATCACCTGGCCATCATAAAACAAGTTACACATACTCATTATAAAATGAAGAAATCATATACCCATCATCCACAATACAAACTTCACGGAATAAACAACAAAATGAACAACTATTTAATTATCAACTTCACGGAATAAATAAAAAAATCAACAACTATTTATCAATTTTGAATTAATTATACATCACAATCAACAACTATATATTTCTCACTTTCTATAAAAAAACTTACAATTTGGGCTGAGATTAACGAGTGTGGAGGCGGAGAGAGACGGCGGCGGCTGATTCGGAAGGGTCTGTGCTGGTATTTGGTAAAGTGTGTTTCTGAAATGTGTCTGAATGCCGAGGGGGCGAGAGGGTTTTAATGAAGCTACCACGACGGTTTCTGAAAAAACCGTCGTGGAAGATACCACGACGGTTTTCTCAGAAAACCTGTCGTGGTATGTTGAGATACCACGACGGTTTTCTCCAAAAACCGTCGTGGTATCTCCACATACCACGATGGTTTTTGGAGAAAACCGTCGTGGTATGTTCAAGATACCACGATGGTTTTTGGGGAAAACCGTCGTGGTATCTCACACATACCACAACGGTTTTCTCCAAAAACCGTTGTGGTATCTTCCACCTTTACCACGACGGTCTTCGTTTTCACGGGCGTAACTTGCCGCACATTTTTTCCCTTACCACGATGGTTTTTAGGAAACGGTTGTGAAATAAAGGTCGTGTAATCAATATTTTCTTGTAGTGAGATATGAAATCCATCATTCCTTATGGAAGTTAGAAAAATAGTTCTCTTGAGTGATAATTTGAGGTTTGAACAATGGAGCGCTCGTTCATAATAAGATTATGAATTAACTATTCATTAGAGAATTATTGGAACTCAAGGATAAAGATATAATAAGACAGGTAAATAGAAATTGAACCTAGCTCTTATTATGAACTATTTATGGAGGACTGATTTATATGTAATAATTATGTCAATAGACTACTTGCTAATTTTTTTTGAGTAATTTACACTATAATCTCAAGAGTTTAGTTTCAGGTTTTTAGTGGAGTAACACTGAAACTAATAAATTTGGCATATTAATTAGAGGGTTTAATTAATTATCAAATTTATTGGAGCTTGGGTTATAGGTCCATAGGTCCCCAATGCCACGTCTATAACACTATATTGGATTTAATGCATAGAATGAATTATACATATTTAGTTTGAAATTATTGACTTCTGAATTAATTATTTCACACTTGAATTATTAATGTGATATAGAAAAATGTTTTCTGTGACACATAATATAATGTGATAAATGTTATCACATTTAACTGAGCATTAGTTAATAAATTAATTGATTGTTTTAAAAATCTATTCTTAAATAAATGAGATTTATTTTTCAAATTTGAATACATATATATATTAGATTTTATTATTTATTAATATGTATATATATTACATAAAGAAAATGTTTACATTTTTTCTTTATATATATATATAAATATTATATATATTACGAATCACAAAAGGATTCGATAAAAAAAAAGAAAAAAAAGAAAAGAGAAGCGTAAAGTTTAGGTTTCAAGTAAACGTTTATGTGTATATATATATATATATCAAACAAAAGTTAAAACAAAATTTTTTTAATTCGTTTTCAAAATAACAAAAGAATGAGGAATGTAGAGTACATCCCTTTTTCCATATATCTGATATGGTTGTTATTTTAAATTTGAAATTAATTGAAAACTAACTAACTGCTCAGATATAAAAAGGGTAGAGATAACTGTTATCTCAATAGATCAATCTTTTTTACGTAACTTTCACGGAGAGAAAAACTAAGAGTTTATCTGAAAAAAAAAAGAGGTTTGCTATCTGAAAAAAAAATAGGTTTGCTATCTCATATTTTGAGTACATAGCAGATTTAGAAAAATGTGAGAAAAATTCATTCTTGCATTTGACGCCCACTCGTCTTTCCATTGGTGTGGAGGCTTGCATTGGAAGATCGTGGTATCAAAGAGGAAAGCTAGGATACCTTGATAGTCTTCAAAAAGGTTGGTAAAAATTCTCAAAGCTTTCTATTATTAATTAAAATTATATAGCTATTCCTAATGAACAAAGTTTTTTTAGAAAATTTTTATTTGTCAACGATCCATTACTTCCGCTGCGTTTTGTATTTTATTCCAATAAATGGCATTAGAGCAGGTTATAGCATATATAATTTTAATTAAATATGATTTTACTTTGATAATTTCATGTTCTTAATGCATGTTTGTGGGCACTTTGTAATTTATGCAATTATTTTGTTCATGTGATGAATGAGTATAATTTTATGAATGGATATTTGGTCGTTAATTATATATTCCTTTTGAATTGATAATTTCATTCTCAGTTTGATTAGATCAAATCTGTGTAAACCCATAAAGGAGTATAGGCTTTTTTGTAATTTATTATTGTTATTTCTTTTCTATGTATATATATACATATATGTAATTTTTTTGTATCTTCCATCACCTGCTCACGCTCATGTTTCCATCCCAAGAGTGCCTTCATTGATGAGCATTTAATGCACCTTTCTACATCAAAAAGTCCACTTACAGCTATTTAATAAAAAAAAAACTACACTCTAATGCAGTTCACGTGCCACATTAATGCACACTCTTTTTGTGACATTGACGTTCATAGTTCGGTGCACTAGTTTTCAAAAGGAAAAAAAAAAGGTGGCTGCATGTGGAGTGATGAAGAAAATAAGTCCAAGGAAGTCCATCGGATCATTTGGCCTAGCTGAGAACTTAGGCCTATCAAATTTCAAAGGTAACCTGGCAGATTGTTACATAGTAAACCACCTAATGAAGACTGCAACATTAGAGCAGGGAATCATGTATAAATTACAAGAAGACCTTTGTAATTTTTTTTTCTCTTTTATTTTATGGGTTGTAATTTTATTTATCCAAAAAGACCCGGTCAAAAATTCATTGTTTATTTTCATGCTTTATCTTCATGTGCTGATAGTGATAACATGTTCATGTATTATAACATGTCATCTAGAAAAGTGCCTACTTATAGTTATTTTTACATGACAGCATACACTTGCATATTTTTTTTATAAAGGTGTTTATAAAATGATTTAATATGTGTTAGAATTAATTTAATAAGATTAAATTAATTGGGTTGTTTTTATAGAATATTAATTTATTAATTAACCAAATAATGTGAATTTAGTTTTAATAGTTAAGACTTGGTAAAATTCACATTAATTTTAAGTTATCTAATTTTAAAGTGTTTAATGTTGGGTAGCTTAGATAATTCATAATAAATTTAGATTTTTAGAAAATCTGGTAATTTATTTAAGTGTAAATAGGATGAGATTCTATTAACACACAATATAACCTAGTAATTAAAAATTGTTTTCATTTACTAAAATTATGAAACATATGATGTTTTATAAGATAAAACACATCCTTTTAAAATAATGCGTGAGAGAAGGTGATATGACGATATAACCTACGGTCTCCACTATTAGCATAACACCATGAGATTTAGGTGGCGTCTCGCGACGCTTTGATTTTGTCCTCCTTACGGAGGGTGTCCATTTAAATCAATAATAAGGTTGGCTTCCAAGAGATAGGATTTTACAGTGTATTTCAAAATTGACCTATCCTACGGCGACAATTTTGAGTTAAGTTGTTAAAATCTGAAATAGTAGGCCACACTTATAAGGAAATAATTAAATTGTTAATTATATCTTGACCATATATAAACAGTTATTAATAAATATAAAAAATATAATATATTTTGAATATATTTATTAATTGAGAATGTCTCAATTCAATTCATAAATAATTTGACCTACCCTACAACGGCATTTTATTTATTAAAATTGAATAATTGTGGAATTAGTAAAATATTTTTTTGTGTTTTTCCATATGCATCATGCATCACGTTTACTATTCCAAAACATATATTTATGATGTTTATGCAACCGTTTAATTTATGTCATTTTATTTATTTATTACAGCTACAATGTCTAATCCAATCATCGCTATTCTCTCAAATGAAAAATTAACCAGAGATAACTTTGTCAAGTGAAAGAGTAACATGAATATTATACTAATTAACAAAAATTTCAAGTTTGTCCTAACAGAGGAATGTCCTCCATCGCCTGCTGCCAATGCTCCTCATAATGTACGAGAAGCATATGATCGTTGGATTGAGGTAAATAACAAGGCCTGCTGCTTCCTTTTGGCTAGCATGTCTGACGTGCTTAGAATGAAGCACGAAAGCATGAAAACTGCTTATGAGATAATGCAGTCTCTACAAGACATGTTTGGCAAGCTTTCTGAAAAGGCACATCAAGAAGCTGTGAAGGCTGTGATGAATGCCAAGATGAAGGTAGGAATCTCAGTCAAAGAACATGTTCTCAACATGGTTAACTATCTCCATGAGGCTGAAGCGAATGGGACGGTGATAGATGAAGCCACACAGGTGGGGATGATTTTAGAAACCCTCTCCCCTACATTCCTTTAGTTCAAAAACAACTATTTCATGAACAAGCTGAAATATAACATGACTGAGTTGCTTAATGAGCTTCAAACCTTCAAGTCTATTTCAAAAAAAAAAGACTAAAGAAGCTGAGGCAAATGTTGTAGAAGCTCAACCCTCCTCTTCTGGTTGAAAGAATATGAAGAGGAAGAGGACTTAAGGAAGTGGTGAGTCTAAGAGTGGAGGGCAACCTAAGAAGAACAAAAGCAACAACAACAAAAAGAGCTCAAAACAAAAGAAGCCCAAAGGAAATGTTTCCACTGCGGCATAGTTAGGCACTGGAAGAGAAACTACAATAAGTATCTTCAGGAGCTCAAAGAAAAGAAGAATAACGGTAAATCAAATTTACTCGTTTTAGAAGCTTGTTTAGTTGAAGATGATACTTCACCTTGGATAATTGATTCAAGGGCAACTAACCATGTTTGTTCTTCTTTGCAGATGCTTAGTTCTTCGAGGGAGCTTGCCGACAAGGAACAAATGATGAGAGTGGGAACGGGAGAGGTTGTTTCAGTAAGAACAGTGGGAGTTGTTAAACTTTATTTTAGAAATAAGTTTTTAATTTTGGGCAATGTTTATTACATTCCTAGTTTTCGTAGAAATTTGATTTCTGTTTCCAAGTTGTTTGAACAAATGTTTAATGTTTCTTTTAATAATAATTATGTTAATATTTCTAGAAATGGTTTGAATATTTGTTCTGCGCATCTGGAAAATGGGCTTTACACCTTGAGGCCCAACAAAAAATCATTGCTCAATACCAAAATGTTCAAAGTTGAACAACCAAAACCCAAGAACCAAAAAGTTTCTTTTGATAATGAAACATACCTATGGCACCTTAGATTAGGTCATATTAACCTTGACAGAATTAACAAACTAGTAAAGGATGGTCCTTTAAAAGAACTAAAAGTTAGTTCTCAACCATTTTGTGAATCTTGTCTTGAATATAAAATGACTAAGAGGCCTTTCTCTGCAAAAGGCGAAAATGTGAAAGAACAACTTGAGCTAATACATTCGGATGTCTGCGGTCCATTGAATGTACAAACATGTGGTGGTTACAAATATTTTGTCACATTTATTGACAATCATTTGAGGTATAGATACATGTACCTAATGCAAAGGAAATCTTAAACATTTGGAAAGTTCAAAGAATTCCAAGCAAAAGCTGAAAAGCAATAGAAAAGACAATGAAGACTTTTCAATTTGATCGATGAGGGGAATACCTTGACACTGAATTCAAGAACTATATGATAGAACATGTGATTCTATCACAACTCACCGCACCTGGAACACCACAACAAAATGGTGTTGCATAGAGAAGAAATCGGACGTTGCTTGATATGGTGAGATCCATGCTCAACTATTCATCATTACCCACTTCATTTTGGGGAAATGCACTACCAACTGTATTATATCTTCTAAATATAGTTCAATCTAAGTCTATTCCAAAAACACCTTTAGAGTTATGGAATGGTTGCAAACCTAGTATGCGACATATTCGTATATGGGGATGTCCAGCGCATGTGCTGAAAGGAAAGACCGAAAAGCTAGAACCACATTTTAAAGTATGCTTATTTGTGGGATACCCAAAGGGAACGAAGGGAGGTTTGTTTTATAGTCCATAAGAAAAGAAGGTATTTGTATCGACAAATGCCACTTTTCTCAAGAATGATTATATGACAAACTATAAACCTCGTAGCAAAGTTGTACTTGAAGAGTTACTTTCTGATCAGATTAAACTGCAACTGATAACCATTGTCAAAGGATAAAATGAGGAGACCACATCTCCAGATTAGAATGTCATACCACCTCGACGTAGTGGGAGGGTTGTGAGACCACCTACTTGCTACAAGGAAATTGGAGAAGCATATGTTGATGTCTCTGATAAAGGCGAGGATGATTCATTGGCATATCGTGATGCAATGGAAGATTTTGAGAAGGAGAAATGGCTGGAGGCTATGAACCTTGAAATGGAGTCTATGTACTCCAATTCAGTCTGGGAACTTGTAGATCTACCTGAAGGGATAAAACCCATAGGGTGCAAATGGATTTACAAGAAGAAAAGATGAGTGGATGGAAAGTTGAGACTTTCAAAGCAAGGCTTGTGGCAAAAGGTTATACTCAAAAGGAGGGAGTTGACTATGAAGAAACTTTCTCACCTATAGCTATGCTTAAATCCATTAGAATTCTTTTATCCATTGCTGCTTGTCTTGATTATGAGATATGGCAAATGGATGTCAAGACTGCCTTTTTGAATGGCTATCTTGAAGAAAGCATCTATATGGTGCAACCAAAAGGGTTTGTAGTCAAAAGTTAAGAACAAAAAGTTTGCAAGTTGTAGAGGTCCATCTATAGACTCAAGCAAGCTTCAAGATCTTAGAACTTAAGATTTGATGAGGCGATTAAGTCTTATAGTTTTGATCAAAATATTGATGAACCTTGTGTATACAAGTACATCAAAGATAAAAAGGTGGTCTTCTTAGTTCTTTATGTGGATGATATCCTACTCATTCGGAATGATGTAGGGATATTATCTAATGTAAAGAAATGGCTCGCCAACCAATTCCAAATGAAAGATTTGGAAGAAGCAAGTTATGTTCTTGGAATCCAACTCATAAGAGATCGCAAGAACAAATTGTTGGCGCTATCTTAGGCATCGTATATTGATAAGGTGCTTATCAAATTTTTGATGCAAAACTTCAAGAAAGGTAATTTACTTACACATCATGGAGTTTATCTTTCAAAAGAGCAGTGTCCAAAGACACCTCAAGAGGAAGAATACATGAGACGGGTACCCTATGCATCTACAGTGGGAAGTCTAATGTATGTCATGTTGTGTACAAGACCTGACATTTGCTATGCAGTAGGTGTAGTCAGTCGGTATCAATCCAACCCAGATTAGATCATTGGGTGGTGGTTAAGCACATTCTCAAGTATCTCAGGAGAATGAGAAACTATATGCTAGTATATTCTAGTGAGAATTTGATTCCCATTGGATATACTGATTTTGATTTTCAATTAGACAAAGACACACATAAATTTATGTCTGGATCAGTGTTTACTTTTGGTGGTGAAGCTATAGTTTGGAGAAGCATTAAACAATCATGTATTATTGATTCGACTATGGAAGCTGAATATGTGGCTGCTTGTGAAGTATCTAAAGAAGCTGTTTGGCTCCATAAGTTCTTAAGTGATTTGGAAGTCGTTCCAGGCATGGATAAACCACTCACACTATATTGTGATAACAATGGTGCAATGGCAAATTCAAGAAAACCTAAAAGCCACAAAAGAGGAAAGCATATAGAGAGAAAATATCATTTGATTAAAGAAATAGTACATCAAGGCGATGTGAAAGTTGTGAAGATAGTGTCGAAAAACAACCTTGCCGACCCTTTCACCAAGACGTTACCTGCAAAAAGCTTCACGGCACACTTGGAAGGCCTAGGTCTTATAGACATGTCTCACCTACTTTAGGGCAAGAGGGGGATTGTTGGGTTTGGTGCCCTAAAAGCTGTAACATTGTCGATATTGATAATAAATAAATAAAGTGACATTTATAATTATTTTGGTTGCTTATATACATTTATAAACATCAAGAAAATTTCATAATTATTTATGTGACTATAAATTTAACATATAAGCGTTATATGCTTAAGGATAAAATTTATATAAATAATAATCTAAATAGTCCGTAATAATTAATTAAAGTTTGGGATCTTTAATTAAATATTACAAGTATAGTCCAATCTTATTTAGAATGAAATAATCATTATCTGGGCTATAAATGTAGAGACATTGGATTGGAGGTACTTTATATAATGAGATTATATAGGACTAGACCAGATAAATTATAAATTTCTGATAATCATCCATTAAAAATAGAGTATTCAAATTTATCACTATGATAATCACATATTTGACAGTCTTAATCCTGAGTATTTATTACACTCCTATTTATAGCATTATGTTTTTTGACTTGCATGGTAAGATTTGTCTAAGCACAGATCATAACTTAGCATCTTAGAAACATAATGTAATAAATGGATGGGAATAATATTATACAAATATGGAATCCATTCCTTCCTTATGGAAGTTAGAAAAATAGTTCTCTTGAGTGATAATTTAAGGTTTGAACAGTAAAGCGCTCGTTCATAATAAGATTATGAATTAACTATTCATTAGAGAATTATATGAACTCAAGGATAAAGACAAATAAGAGAGGTAAATGGAAATTGAACCTAGCTCTTATTATAAACTATATATGAAAGATTGACTTATACGTAATGATTATGTCAATGGACTACTCGCTAATTTTCTTTGAGTAATTTTCACTATAATCTCAAGAGTTCAGTTTCAGGTTTTTAATGAAGTAGCACTGAAACTAAAAAATTTAGCAAATTAATTAAATGGTTAAATTGATTGTCAAATTTATTGAAACTTGGGTTATAGGTCCATAGGTCCTCAATGCCACTTCTATAACACTATATTGGATTTAATGCATAGAATGAATTATACATATTTAGTTTGAAATTATTGACTTCTGAATTAATTATTTCACACTTGAATTATTAATGTGATACAGAAAAATGTTTTCTATGACACATAATATAATGTGATGAATGTTATCACATTTAACTGAGCATTAGTTAATAAATTAATTGATTATTTTTAAAAATTTATTCTTAAATAAATGAGATTTATTTATTAAATTTTAATACATATATATATTAGATTTGATTTTATATATATATATATATATTACATAAAGAAAACGTTTACATTTTTACTTTTTATATATATATATATATTATATATTACTAATCACAAAGTGATTTGTTAAAAAAAAAAGAAAAGGGAAACGTAAAGTTTACGTTTCACGTAAATGTTTATATATATATATAATAAAAGTTAAAATGAATTTTGTTTATTCATTTTCAAAATAACAAAAGGATAAGGAATGTAGAGTACATCCCTTTTCCTATATATCTGATATGGTTGTTATTTTAAATTTAAAATTAATTGAAAACTAACTAACTGCTCAGATATAAAAAGGGTAGAGATTACTTTATCTCAATAGATCAATCTTTTTGACGTAACTTTCACAGAGAGAAAAACTGAGAGTTTCTTTGAAAAAAAAAAAAAGGTCTGCTATCTCATGGGTTGAGTACATAGCAGATTCAAAAAAGTTTGAGGAAAATTCATTCTTGTAGTTTGACGCCTACTCGTCTTTCCATTGGTGTAGAGGCTTGCATTGGAAGATTGTGGTATCAAAGACGAAAGCTAAGATACCCTGATAGTCTTCAAAAAGGTTGGTAAAACTTCCTAAAGCTTTCTATTATTAATTAAAATTATATAGCTATTCCCGATGACCAAAGTTTTTTCAAAAAAATTTTGTTTGTCAACGATCCGTTAATTCCACTCGATTTCATATTTTATTCCAACAAATACCACTCTCTTCTAGGAACTTAGCAAAGGGTCCTAAACATTGTTCACCTGATTCATCATATCTGCCATAGTATTCTCTACCACGGTCAGATCTGACGCTTTTAATCCTTCGCTGAGTTGGTTCTCAACTTTAGCCTTATAATTCTTGAAAACATCCAATGATTGGGACTTCTCATGAATGAGATACAAGTAGCCATATCATGTAAAATTGTCTATGAACGTAATAAAATATTGTTGACCATTCCAAGAAGCCGTATAGAATGGCCCACAAATATCCGTATGAATTAGTTCTAAGACGTCTGAGGCCCTGTTGGCACCTAATCTCCTTATGTTTGTTTGTTTCCCCTTTATGCAATTAACACAAATTTTAAAATCTGCAAAATCAAAAGGATCAAGAATTTCGTCACACACGAGTCTCTCTATTCTCCACTTGGAGATGTGACCTAATCTTTTGTGCCATAATGAAGTGGAATTTTGATTAATTAATTTTTGTTTTACACCACATGTACTTATATGCAAGGTTTTATTAAATAAGGCAATTGTATGAAGCAAATAAAGGTTATCATAAATAGATAAAGAACTAGAACTAATAACTTTTGAATTTTGAAAAAGACTAAATTGACCATTTCCAAATGAACAAGAATAACCAAATTTATCTAATACAGAAACAGAAATCAAATTCCATCTAAAAGACGATACAATATAAGTCTCATTCAAATCCAAATAAAGTCTAGTCTTTAATAATAACCTAAATATTCCTATTGCCTCAACTTTCATTGACTTGCCATCACCCACATAGATGTATCTTTCACCATCACTTCGCATTCGGCAGCTCAGGCAACCCTGCATAAACACACTTATATTAGTAGTAGCACCGAAATCTATCCACCAAGTGTGTCTTAGTACCAAAGTTAAATTAACCTCAGAATAAATTGGATTAAGAACGTACCTTTCTTTGCACGCCATGCGTGATACACTAGTATAAAATGTGGATTCCACGACGGTTTATAACCGTCGTGGAAAAATTTCACGACGGTCAAAAAACCGTCGTGGAAACCTCAGTCGTGGAATATGATCGACTTTTCACGACGGTTTTTTACCGTCGTGGAATAGATTAATTTGGCGTGCGTGGCAAGGTGAACTGTAATTTTTCACGACGGTTTTTGTGCAAAATCGTCGTGGTAGCCATAGCTACCATGTCGGTTTTTATGCAAAACCGTCGTGGTAGCCTTAGCTACCACGACGGTTTTGCACAAAAACCGTCGTGGAAATTTGGTATTT
>CAMOHE010013940.1:344-30143 GCA_946598075.1 Artocarpus hirsutus
TTTTGTATCTATGAATGCATCTAGAATTTGGTTTGCTATATTTTGTAAATGCATAATCTTTTGCACTTCTAACTCACACTGTTTTGTGTAAGGATCAAGATGCAATAGAGATAGTTTACACTATGTAATTTTTTTTTTCCAGTTGTTTCTTATTTCACTTATAAATGAACATAAAAAAAATATCTAAATATATATATATATTTATATTTATATGAAATTAGGCCACAATGGGCTTTCGGTGGGCTGGCCCATTGTGGGCCTGTATGGGCCTTACATAGGCCACGATGGGCCGACCCATTGTGGGCTGGGATGGGCTGGCCCGGCCTGCCCGACCCATGATTTTTCATGGACCGACATATATTGGCCCAGCCCAGCCCACCAGTATTTATGGGCCGTGTCGGGCTATAAACAGTGTCGAACCGTGCCGGCTCGACCCATCACTGTAGCAGGATGGGCTCGGGCCAGCCCACAGGCCCCGGCTCATTGTTGTATCTCTATCAATGACACATGCCACTAAGTAAGAAAACATTGCATTAATATCCTCCATTTTATTTTGACTCCACAATCCTTTTGTATTTACATAATCAATAGAGATCTTATGATTTTCTAAACTTTTTGGGTTTTGGTCAACATCAAGAGTCTATTAATTTATCTCATTTTTTGTTTCTTCTGGAACACATTTATCCATATTAGGGTCATCATGTTTTTAGCTCCTTTTCTCCTCAAAGGATTTTTTATCTTTAGAATCGAATGGCCTACCACATTTTCAGCGTGTCATGGACTCATAAGTGACTATATTTTTTATTTGCCCTTTTGGGACTTCAATTCAAACAGGAGTATTAGTAGCTAGTATATATGATTTATTCACTCATTTTGTATCTATGAATGCATCTAGAATTTGGTTTGCTATATTTTGTAAATGCATAATCTTTTGCACTTCTAACTCACACTGTTTTGTGTAAGGATCAAGATGCAATAGAGATAGTTTACACTATGTAATTTTTTTTTTCCAGTTGTTTCTTATTTCCCCCAAATGTCGAGAAAACTACCTCATTAAAATGACAATCGACAAAATGTGCCATAAAAACATTTCCAGTTTGAGGCTCAAGATATCTGATGATGGAAGGGGATTCATAGCTGATAAATATTCCCAGTCTTCTTTAAGGACCCATCTTTGTGCGTTATGGTGGAGCAATTGGTACATATACCACACAACTAAAAATCCTTAGATGGAAAATATTTGGTTCTTGACCAAATACTAGTTGTAATAGGGAGTATTAATAATAAGCACTTGATCTAATGCGAATTAATACCACAACATGTAAAATTACATGACCCTATATAGAAATAGAAAGCCTTGTTCTCATTATTAATGGTCTAGCAATAAATTGGAGGCGCTTAATCAATGATTTAGCGAAACCATTTTGTATATGTACATGAGCAAAGGATGCTCAACAATAATCCCAACTGACATACAATAATCATTGAAAGCTTGGGATGTAAATTTACCAGCATTATTAAGTCTAACTTTCTTGATTGTATAATCAGGTAATTGTGCTCGTAACCTGATTGTTTGAGCTAGAAATCTCACAAATGCTATATTGCGGGTTGATAATAAACAAACATATGACCATCTGCTAGAAGCATCTATCAATACCATAAAATATCTGAATAGTCCACACGGTGGGTGAATAGGCCCGCATATATCGCCTTGAATATGTTCAAGAAACATGGGTAATTCCCTATTAATTTTAACTGATGAGCTTTCAAAATCAGTTGTCCAAGAAAACAAGCTGCACATAGACTTTTAGTTGTTTGAAGGAACTTTCAGCCCTTCAATGGATGTCCATGTGAATTTTTAATAATTCTTCGCATCATTGATGAACCAAGATAACCCAAGTAGTCATGCCATAAGTTTAATATCTGAGGATCTTCCTTAACCACTACATGTGATTCAATCACATTTAAATATGTGTAATGCAGTCCTAAGGAAAGCTTTGGTAGTTTTTCTAATATATACTTCTTTCCAGAAATCTCATTACTAATATACATATATTTTTTATTATCTTTAGTCCTAAACTGAGTATCATATCCGTGAAGGAATATGTCATTAAAACTCAACAAATTTCTTTTAGATTTTGATGAAAACAAAGCATTATTTATGAAAAACTTTGTTCTATTCGGTAATATGAAGCTAGTTTTACCAATTTCTTCAAACAAGTCTACAGGACCTGATATTGTATTTACAATTGCCTTTGTTGGTTTTAGTTCTGAGAAGTACCTTTTACTTCTAAGGATAGTGTACATTGTACCACTATTTGGCATACAAATATCCTCATCATTAATATTAAAATTCGCTTCTTCATTAGTGCAATCCATATCAAGCTTCACGTAAAATAGACAATTTAATAAGAATAAAATTTCAAACACATTATTTAAGGAACATTTTATTCAATGAAACATAATATTAATACATCCAAAAATTACAAGTAAAATATAGCATAGTTTTACATTTACTAACTAGTTATCAACAAGATCTTTGTCAATAAAATTATCAGTAAAATTCAAAGCATCAAAGTGTATTGAATCATCTATAAGATCTAAATGTTTAACAAATTTACTTCCTTTCCTTTCCCTATTAGTGATGTCTTATAAAGCTTACATAGATGCTTTGGTGTTCGATAAACTCGAGACCAATGCCTTTTAGTACCACATCTATAGCATGAATCTTTAGGATTCTTGGAAGAATTTTCACAAACATTTTTCTCTTTATCATGTCTTCCTTCTTGATGCTCCTTTTGGATTATGTGGTTTTGTGCAGGGTAAAAACTACCTTGATCGTGTCCCCGACCACAACCATGGCCACGGCCACGACCACATCCACGATCATGACCATGATTTTGTCCTCGTCTAAAATTTTCAATACTTACAGCATTTGCTTCTAGAAATACTGCTGGACCTATAGGATGAGACCGTTGATTTTTTATCAAAAACTTATTGTTTTTCTCTACTACCATAAGAGAAGAAATTAGTTTAGAATATTTCTTACAACCATGCAATCGGTATTGTTGCTGCAAGGTTACAAGGGATGCATGGAATATAGAGGAAGTCTTTTCCAACATTTCTTCATCAGCAATTTTCTCTTCGTAAAACTTTAATTGTGAAACTACTCTGAACATAACAGAGTTATAATCACTGACTTTTTTAAAGTCTTGGAATCATAAAGCATTCCATTCATCACGAGTTGTAGGAAATATAACTTCCTTTTGATGATCAAATGTTTCTTTAAGATCCTTCCATAATGCACTTAGATCTTTCACAGTGAGATATTTGCATTTCAAACCTTCATCAAGGTGTCTGCGAAGAAAAATCATCGCTTTTGCCTTATCCTGTGATGATGTGGTATTGCCTTCTTGATTGTCTCCAAGAGACTCATTGACTTAAGATGCATTTCTACATGAAGAATCCAAGGCATGTAATTTTTTCTCGTAATATCCAATGCAATTAATTGAAGCTTTGCAAGGTTTGACATGGTGATAAGTATAAGAACTGTAAAGTGACTAGAATCAGGACTTTATTAATTCAAAGCATAAGTACTACAAGTATTACATGTTATCAAAGTAAATAGCAATAACTAAAAGAGGAATAACTATAAGCATTATTGCTAAAGTAAAAAGTTGAAATTCAACTGGGGATAAATTTGAAATAAAAAGAATGATGATTTGAATAATAACAATAGTAATAAAAAATATTGTAACTATGTCAAACATTTTGTGAAAAATCTAACTACAGATGATTTCTAAAGAGGAGATAAGACATTGAGTAAGATAAGAAATGATATATGAGAGTTAAGAATTTATCAATTTATAAAACAAAAAACTAACCGTTTTATTACCGTTGGAATAGTGTTATAGCCGTTAGAATAGTGTAAAGATGATATTGCCCTTAGTCGGTATTTTAAGAAAAATACAATACCATAATTGGTAATGATAACATATAAATAAATACATAAACAATAACCAACTATAAATTTAAGATAAACAACAGAGAGTTAAGAAATATATACATATATATATGTGCAGAAATAATAATATGAACATGCCAATTTACTAGGTAAACCTTTCGAATGATATATATGCAAAATATGTTTGAAAAATTATAATAATTTTTTGTAATAATGCCATACTTATAATTAGATGGCAAAGCCTCCACTTATAGAGATGGTATTATACAAATATAGAAATAAGTGAAAGATATGATATACCTTTGCCTTTGCTTACGAGGGGTAGAGACTTGAGTTAAAATAAGGGCGTTCGTGCTGATAACGTGTTATATAAAACTAAAAAATATAAAGGCAAAGTAAGAGATTTTAGAGAGAGAAATAGAAAGAGAAAGTCTATTGAACTCTTAATCTCAGATGATACAAAATGACAAGAGAATAAGGTATTTATATGAAAATTTTTGTGTGCTATAGTATCTGCTACAGTAGCTGTAATTGCTACAGTAGCCGAAATTGCTACAGTACTGTAGACTGTTATAGTAATCATGGCCGTCATTGCTATAGTAACCCGTTGGATTTGACTTTCCTATATATGCTAATGTTAGCGCTTGCTTTGGCATAAATGTAAAAATCTAATTTTGAACACTGATTCTTGGTGGACAGACACAATTGATTATTCATAACACAAATGAATTTGTATAAGCCATTTCAAACATACTCTAATTATAAGAATTTACGTGTTTTAGAAACTACCCACAGAGTTTTGTAAAAGCTACTTCTAAACTTTTTCCACATACCAATACACAAATTCTAACAACATGAAAATTTAAGCTGATGATCAGCCTTTCGCATCCGCTGGATTGGGCCACTTGGAATTATTATGTTTTAATCAGTTGAACTTGAAGCAGGTTAAGCTAATGTTGAGAGGCTTCTATTTTTTTTTAAACCTATATTATACCATCTTCTATGTATCATTTGGAATCTTAAACACAAGGACCAATGGAAGTTTTGGCATTAGGTAGTTACCATGTATTCATGATTCAATCATCTTTAAATATAGGGGTACCAATAGGGTGTTTGAAAACCAAATTCTAGCACCAAAGTTTCAACTGCTACAGTGTTAAGCTCGTATATGTTACAGCATAAAACAAAAGTATGTTTTAGTGTAAAGCTTTTAAATCTTTCACATGTTATAGTAACTTGAAGTTCCAATTTCCTAAACATACTCAAAATATCTAATGGAAAGATTATAAAATAAATCATCACAAAAGTCAAAAAACATAAAGTAGATCAGGAGAAGCCTAAATAAAAATAAAGATTAAAAAAACAGCAACTTTAGTTTTTAGAAAGAAAACAAAAAAAGAAAAAAAATGATCCTTTTCCTTTTTTATTTAAAAATGTGTTTTTCCTTCTTTCTTGTTTTTGCGCAGTATCATTGCTCCTTCTCAAAACGAAAGTCGCAACTCTCTAAAATCTTTGACTTTTCAAGACTATAGTGTTTCTCTATCCCCCAGTAGTCTTTTCCTTTCAAGTTTCCAGGTCATCTATGTAGAACACAACACCTCGTGAGGACAAAACGACCACTATTATTGTGACTATAGAAAATACGTCAAGATCACACAGAGGAGATAACACTAGAAAAAATATAACATTGCACTTTGGGCACAGTTACGAAATTAACCCTCCCAACACCTTGCGAGAAACTACTACTAAAGCACTATTAAATCAACAAAAGAGCCCTTTTTTTTTTTTCTTTTTGTTCAACTCTTGCCGTGAACCAAATGGAGGACATGAACCTATTTACTGGCAAGAGGCATTGGGCTCCAAGTTTTTGCATAATCCACGTGTACGGCAGCAAATAAAACAAGATCAACTTGATACACTTGGCATAATCGAAAGGAAATGTAGCTGCTTTCCTAGAAGCATTGCGGCATCTTTTTTATTATTATTATATACTAGTAAAAGACTGCACGTGCAAGGCACGTGCATGGGTATTCATCAGGCATATTTATTAGAATTTCAAGAGATGATACAATAAAACCTTTTGTTGTTAAATCCTTGACAAAAAAAAGAACCTTTGGTTTGCAGTAACATGAAATGAAGGTTTATTCAAACATTTCTCATACATTTTGCGATCAACACTTAAAAAAATATAGGAGTATAACAAATACCATGTCAATATTGGCATTTCTTTAATGCATTTAGGGATACAATTTCATTTGTCTTGGCTCCAATCAATTGGTCCAAGCAGGTCCATCAATGATGAAAATAGTTGTAAGAAAAAACCAGCCTCCCAAATACTATTTATGCTCCTATAACCTTATTTTGCTATAACACAGAAACACAAGGACATGACACGAAATGTACTTAACCTATACATTTGAACTTTAGCGTGCAAAACGTAATTCCTATACGATTTCTAATAAAAAAAATTGACTGACAACATGTATAGTCTACAACTTAGATCTAACAAAGTGTTAAATTGGTGTATATATATATATATATATTTATACATTGTTGCTAATGCCGTTAACTTGATTGACGAATGAATTAACACCTAAATCTTATGTAAACAAAGATGGTATAAGACATAATATATATGATATAAACGAAGATAGTATAATCCCCTTACAGTTCCATGTGAACATAATATCTCAATGACAATCTCTCGCACTCAGTTACTCAGTCCCACCTCAAACTCTAAAGGAAAAACTACCACGTTTTCACACATTTTTCCACCCAATCATCAACAACAAGAAGAACATCCCTGCTCTAATACTTTCATATTTTCTCCATCTTCCTCCTAGCTGAACACATTTGTTCATCACTTTCTAGCATCCAAAGGCTTCGAATTTGCATTGAGTCAGGTCACCAAAAAAATAAATAAATAAATAAAAGTGAAGGGGAGAAAGAAGAAGAAAACTTTTACATTTCCTTTGACTTGAAGATATCACCAAAGTCATATGGGATTACACTTGAAGATATCACCAAAGTAACATCAAAATGGTACTACAATACGCACCCATAGATAAATATATACATATGCACAAATTCGCACTTTTTTATGCCAATATTGACATATCAATACCAATAATTGTATAAATACAACCAATACCAATTGTTTATGCTTGGTCAAGGCATCAAACCTCTAAAAACAATAAAAGGAGCAGGGGAAGCAGTTATCTAAATCTGGGGCATGAACAATCGTATCCTACCTTGACAGAGTAGAATTAATCACGATTGAAGTGTGCTTAATGGTCTTATCAACTTTAGGAATCAATCACAACTAATACCACTAACGTCAAGGATATTAGATGTTAATGCCTATTGTCAACCGAGGAGGACTAGTACTAGTTGGAGGATGAGGAGGGAAAGTATTTGTCAAGGCAACATCGATAGCTGCAATATCTACAACTCAAAGACTAATATTATCACCAAACATCCATCATAATCAAATGAGAGATGTTACTCTTTTGGTAGTAATTTCCATTTTATGGCGGAACATTACTGAGATGGGAGTTGTTGTCCTGAAAATGCACCCCTTAATGTGGAAAAATGGTTTGATATAGAAGGAGAGAATAGTTGCACATCTAAAGTAGATTATTTTTTAAACAACTCCTTAATATTATTTGACTTTTATTTTTAATATCTTCATCAATAAAGTATGAAATTTTAACTGTTGCAGAAATACTAAGAATAAGGCATGTGAAAATTATAATTATTGGATTCAATTGTTTTAGAAGTCATTCAAAGTGACTTCAGACAAGAAAGTTTGTGAAAAATAAATCAATGAAGTTTTTAGCTCAGAAATGAAGCGACTTTATAGGAGTTGCCGACATAGGCTTCTCAAACGCTTTCTTCAATGCGCATCCTTGGAAGAAGCAATTGCATGTCGACCTCATGATGTAAAAGAAGATGAATGGGACCACCTCATTGAATTGCTTACTTCACCTAAATTTAAGGTCTGTTTCTAATTTCAACTTCTTTTAGACTTTGTTTGTTCCTTTTTCATTTCTTATTCTGGTATTCAATATTGTTGATCGATCAATTATGATTCGTCGGCTCATTACTTTTCGTATTTCTCTTTAAACATCCCAGAAAAGGAGTGAGATAAACAAGAAAAATAGAGCTGCACAAAGGAAAATTCATTGTTCAGAAACTAAATCATTCTCTCGGATTAGATATCAGCTCGTAAAATTTGTTTGAATTTGTTGCTATATGCCACATTAATGCGAATAATAAAACCTCACTATGTTTTGGATGTTAAATTATAGAGCAATGGATATACAGAGAAGTAACCAGATTGTCTCAAGCTTTGGTATGAAACTCATTATAGCAATTTGAAGAAAGAATGGGTTGAAGAGAAGTCAAAAGACGTTTATATAAGTACTGAAAATAATTTATAGAATATTAAGTTATGTTTAGTAATAAATAGCTGGTGTTTTTGCTGATTAATGTTTCTACTGTTTGTATGTCGGACTTTTATTAGTTAGTTAATAGTCAAAATTGATTAATTTTCAATTCCAAAAAAAAAAAAAAAGAAAAAAAAAAGAGGAAGAAGAAGAAGAATTGATTGGTTCTCATTAGTAGTTAGGTTTGGAGTTAGTTACTAGAAAGGATATACAGTTAGAGAATAAGTGGATTCTGGTATTTTGAAATGGATATAAAGTGATATTACATTGATTATATAATTGATGAAGAGTGTGCAATATAAGGTTTTTTTTTTGTGATATATATTAAAATGTGACTGATATTCAAGTTATGTTTCAGGAAGAAATTTCTGAGCTTCAATCAGAGACACTGAATGAAGAAAGCCTTGTGACATTAGATGAAATTTTTGATCGCGTTTTACCTCCAAAATCGGGATATGTGCAACGCTTAGGAGCTGGTCCGAAGCTTAGCACATGCAAGTCAAAGAAACTCAATGAGCAACTTTGTAAGGATGTTGAAGAGGCTTAGCAAAGAGCAGAAGCCGCTGAGAAGAAAGATGACGAGCTGTTGGAGAGAATTCACATGCTAGAGAATAAACAGGCTTCGCTTGAGACATCTTTCATGGCACGCATGAAGCTGAGCTACAATCTGGCCTTGCTGCCATGCGACGAGACATGCAAGGGGGAGTCTATTCCTGTACAGATACTTTTAGTATTTATTTAATACATAACTCTCTTTTTACCAAAAACTAATAACCACTTATGATTTGCCTCTACTTTTTTACTAAATTAAATGTTACACTTTTTTTAATATTATTGTATATATGTTTATGACTTTAGAGGAACTACATTGATAAAGAAGTAACAAATACTTGGACTTTTTTTAAGAGAGTATAAAATGTTACTGTAAGTACCAATCCCTTACTTTTCAATATCTATATGTGTGTGTAATTTGGTTTCAATCAATTCTAACGAGTAGTATGTTATTAACCTCACTTCTTGTGTAAGTTGCAGTTCTCAATCTCAATTATCTGGTATTACTTGTGTCATAAACTCAAAACCGGATGGTGACGTGATGGATTAGTTAAAATTAATTAAACAAATTTTCACTAAACTTGCCAATTTATTATTTGGGTTATTTATGAAAATGTGATAAATTCAAAACTTTTTAGATAATTACCGTCAATTAAGATCTAACAAATAGTTTTGTGAATTACCTTCAAATTAAATTAAATTAAATATAGATTAGAGAGAGCAAGTCGGGCCACACTGGGCCCACATTGAGCATACACAAAGTACCAACATAAATAAAATAGCAACCACAGTCCAACAAGAAATAAATAGAGTTCTTAATATTACATGCATTAATCAAATGCACAAATAACTTAATTAAAGCTTCTATGGTCCACGCGTGTAATCAACAGCGTCCTAGTCAATGATGTGCTGCAAACGACCTAGAGGAGGAAGCTTTTAAAACAAATAAAAACTATAAGCGGAAAATTCAGTAGGACTTTGAAAACATAACTTAAATAAATAAATTCTTCATTAACACAAAAACTATAGAAGGTAGTAAATGAATTCCGTTAATTTCATACTTACCATTTCGATCCAACGACCATCTGAAAACAATTTTATCATTTATATATCTTGTACAAAGCCATATGATTCACCCCTATAATGGCCTAGCTGGGTTTTGAGATCTGCCTCTAAGGTCGTCCTCTATATGACCTGAACTTTGTATATGGCATCATGCACTGATGTCTCATTCCGAATGAAGTTCTTGACTCGTTTGGTACTAACTATTTGCCTGCCATTACCATTACTAGAGCTTCATGTTACCAAGTTTTCTCATTTACATTCATTATTTAGTTTATTATGATCATTTCATTTTTCAACAAATATTGAAAATAATTGAGTAAATACATCACAATCATTCCTTGAAAACATTTTCAGAAAAATGTGTTGTGGCCCAAACTCTTTTAAAATCGGGGTTAACAAAGAAAGAGGGTCTAGAGTCCTACTTCATTATCCAACACTATTACAAGTGCACCGCACTCCCAGTCTGCCACACGTTAGTTCCTCAGAACCGCAAACAACCTTAGACGTGAACTAGACACGTTAATTTCTGATTTAGAATTTTCTACATTAGTATGTTGTTTTATGGTGCCTTAGTGTGCCTTTAAAGTCTATATAATCATGTCACAAGGTCAAAATCTCTTTTTATCATTAAACGGTAAAAACAGATGAAAAACTATCATTTTTATGCAGCTCTGTAGGCCTGCCAACCACTCAGGTCCGGCCTACTGAAATACTGGTGCTCGATCTACTGACCATCTGAGTTCGGCCGGCCGAACTACTTGAATCTAGCCAACCGATATATCGAAATCTGGAGAATTCCAAACTTCAAGCCTTGGCCAACCCAAGCTCAAAAGCTCGATTTAGCCTGTTTTAATGTAAATTCAGACCAAACATGTAAAAAACACTAGAAAACAACTTTGAATCCTTTTGAAATAAAATCCCTAAATTTAAACACAATTTCACAAATTCAAGCCTTGGATCAAAACTTTGAAAACACAAAACCGGGTTACCGCATTCATGCTCGCATCTTTAAGTTGGTATTTGATTTACCACGCATGCACAATATATAGTTCAACGGAGCTAAATCAAAGCTATTTCATGGAGATATTCGGAAAAATTTGAAGTGAAAATTTAGAGACTTGGAAGAGAGAGAGCTGACCTTAAGTTAAGAATTTTGGAAAGAAATTGGGTCAATGCGGCTTAGTTTTCTTGGCTCTAATAAGCTGAAAATAGAGTTAGGAGGAGCTGCTCTTGAGCTGGAAGAAACGGACTTATACAGAGAGAAAGAGAGAGAAGAGAAACGGGAAAGAGAGAGGGAAAGTGAAAGTGAAAGGGAGTGTGTGCTTCTTGGATATAAAGAAAGAGAGGGAGACATAGAGAGTGAGGTGAGGCGTGGAGAGAAGGAGAAATGAGAGAGTTGGTGTCTCAATAAAATTCAGTACCCTTTGAGATGGTTTTGAGAAAACCATAGACTGCATCTCGTTTTTGTTCCCAAAATTATTTTATTATTAAATTTGATTTTGAAAAAAAATGAAATAAAATAAATTAAATAGAAATTATGAAATTTATTTAAAAAGAGTTAACAAAATGCTAAAATCCATTTATGGTAATATAATAATTTTTTAATATTTAAGATAACTGACAAATAATTAAAAGTTAAATTAATTAGAAAAATGCCACAAAATGACTAAATTTATTCTTAATTTGAAATTAGGCGTACTAATCCACCAAATTACATACTAATCATGCTTAATTAACTTTTGGGCATTATAACTTTTCTATAAATCAATGTCTTGTTCAAGGTGGTTTGCATCCATAAAGATTGTGCATATGTATATGTGTCATCTTTGAGGTAAGATATATACAGAGAAATTAATGGTCTTCTGGAGTGTAAAATGAAATCTTCCCCAATAACTATAGAAGGTCACATATATTGGTTAAGTGAGGATGGATTTGGAAAGTCAGACATTTTAGATTTTGATCTAAATTGGGAAAGTTTTAGATGATAATTTTACCCAAAGATGACAGAGTATATAAGATTGTGGATCCAAGAGGACTCTTGGAGGTTGGCTTGATAGCACATATTAATGTCTAATTTTGAAAACCATTCTTAAATGGTATATTTATAGGCTTTAGGGAACCAGTCATCATTCTTATGTTAAAGAGTTTGGGGAAGATTTTTATAATACGAACTTCATTGGCTGTAATTGGTTGGCTGTTTCAAAGTCAAGTTTGTATGTTGGAAACTTTTTTCTCTGTTAAGTCAGTAAATACTGCTTTAGTTATGTTTTCAGTAGAATTGGTTTCAAGTCAATTCTAAAGAACAATTTTTCTCTCAACCATGAAATTTTACTTGTTAGTATTAGATTGAAGACTAACTGATCAGCTTAAAGAACACCAATTTGAGATATTTGCCTTGTCTCTGTGCAGGACATTGAAAATGGACAAAACAGATTCACTTTTAGCTAATTCATACACATGTTTTGATGTAAAAAATAGTAGTGGATTGAATGTAAATAATGGATTGCTATGACTTTATTGATTGATTCGATTGATGAGTGTTCAATTGATTGTATAGGATTCTATTTGCAATTTGTAAGAAACCATTCATGTTTTTGCAATCGTATATGGTGGGATTTGCTATGACAATTCTTCATTTGTATATATGAAATGTTTTATAAAATACTTTTTCTTAAAGAAAGTTATTTAGCTACAAAATTATCATTTTGTAACTAAAAATGTTAGTGGCAAAATGTTGATTTGGTAGCTAAAACTCTTTTTAGCTACAAACTCATTGAAACGGCCACAAAATTAAAAGTCTTTAGTGACAAAATGATTTGTGGCTAAAAGTATCATTTTTAGCTATAAAAATTTTAGTGACAGCAATGTAGCTACGACTAGCTACAAAGTAAAATTTTGTAGCTAATTATTTTAGCTATAAAATTTTGACATTTTGCTACAAAAATGGTTTGTAGCTAATTTAAGTTTTCTTGTAGTGAGAGTATCATAAGAGTAGATTCGATAAATTCAAAAATTATCAAATTTGATGAATCGAGAATTTACAGGTATATCTTGTATTATTTTTTTGTCTTGCCAAATTTTATTGTATGATATTATATTTAGAGTATATTTTTTGGAATCGATATCATTGGTCTTTCATCCAGCCGATGTCATGTTATTACAAATTTGTTAGAATTTGTATTTATAGTTTCTGGCATTTACAAGAGCCGTAATTGTTTGCTTTTATTTTTATTTTTATTTTTGTAAACATTTTGTCACTGTTAGAGTGTTGTCATTTAAACAATTTGACTAATCTCTCCAACTAATATCATTTTCTTTAGTTGCAAATGCTTCATCCAAAAAATGTCATTTTTAGTTTTATTTTGTTTTGATGTTGTTGGTGACTTTATCTTTTTGTCGCATTGACCTTGTTGTTGTGCTAAAACTTTATATCATTTGCGAATTTCTATCATTTTGCAGATGAGATGAAATGAAAGCTGAATTCAACGGCTACAAATAAGCTACATGATGGAACAGATGTATTGGGCTGTACCATACTATTATCTAAGAGATCGACACAATTCTAATTATTGTATAATCTAATGTCAAAACTTAGGTGTAGACTCAATTTATTAATATGAAAACTTGACATATTACATTAGTATACAATCTCATGGTCTCTTAGTGTGCTTTCCCCAATTGTAATTCTTCATTCATTTACATAATAATTAAACATATTTTAAAACAAATCAACAATGATTTTTAATCGATAAAACAAATGAAAAAACATGTAGAATTCAATTTGGAACACAAGAGGTTTGAGTGGCCCAAAATTGGGCTTCCTTGTGCAGTGCTATAGACCGAGGTACACCAACCGCAATCAACCACATGTCTCATAATGGTAGGGTTGACTACATTACACTGACCATTGCCGACCACTGCATCGCAACTAGAGGTGCTTTTGTTTCGAACACCCAAACACAAACTGAGTTCAAATCTTTCTAAACCAGTTCTAATACTTCTAAAAGATGTTCTAACATTTCTAAATCATCATATGAACCATTTAAACTTAGTTTTGCTCACATGCAACTCCGATTCATCATTATTCATGCATATTTTTTTACAATATTTTGAAAATGAAAAAAACAACTGAACATGTTTAATTCGAATCTGTGAGTGCAAGGTGATCATATAAGTTTTCATAAGTTATTAATAAACTTTAGAAAATGTTTTTCCATCATTCTTAGATACATTTAGACCATAATCAACTTTCATATTTTTACATGCAAATCATAATTTGACATAAAAACTTCAAGAACATGTTTGATAAACAAAATGTTAAAACCAGACCCAAACATACGAATTTTAGAGCCAATAAATGAGAATGAATGCTGAAAATTTAAATATGATTGAGCTATAATGTTTCTAACCTCTGTTTTGTTGGAAAAACATAGTCTAGAATTGGAACTTTGCTTCTGTTTTAGATGAAAATAGAGGCCTTGTATTTTGAGTTATTGCAGTAATATGAGAATGTGAGAGAGAATGACAGAGAGAGAGTGAGAGAAAAAAAGTGATGAGTCCGAGTAACCTTGGCTTCTCTAAATCAGAGAACTGTGAGTGGGTTCAGAGCAAAACCATCTTCAATGCATGGTTTCTGGAGGGAAGTCTTAAGGTCTAAGATACACATGAGAGGTGTTTGAGTATGTCGGGGATTTGTTAGGATTCTAGCATTTGTTGTTCTCTTTTTTACGTAAAAACTGATTTTGAAAAAAAATAATATATCACAAATTCATTTTAAAACAATATAATAATTGCTAAAAATAATTTAAAGCAAACAAGATTGATATAGTGCAATAAACAATAAATATCATAAAAATGATTAATTAGAGATAAAATTTTAATTAGACATACTAATTTACTAATTTTATTACAACTTCCTTTGTAATCAAACGTAATTGAGCTCTCCTCAAACTTGAACTCTCGAAAATTTGTGTTCTTGACGCCGATCTCAGTCTCTATTTTCATGCTAAATGAAGGACGATTTGTCTCCAAGTTGCTAATGGTGAGATCTTTGATGGCGTTGGAGTGAATTTGGAATTTCGGGAATATGATGCGCATCATGGTTTGCGAAAACACTGAAATAATCGCCGTGAGGAACACTACAATGGCAGCGATATATCCCAATTTTCTCATGCGTTTTTTGTGATGCAACTCTTTGGCATTGGACTCTTGATGACGACTAACTGGTGCAGTCTCTAAGTCGTGGCTTTTGGTTCGAACCTGTAGAAGTATGCTCTCCGCCATGCTTAGGTTATGCTTTAACTTTGATGAGAAATATATAATATATATATATATATATAACAACTTAATATTTATGTGTGAAAAAGATTTTGGATGTATGAATTTACGAAGATGATATGTTCTTGAGACCTAGCAAGCTACATATATAAGCATGTACAAATTTATACGAAATAACGCTTTACGCAATCGTTAATTAATTAATTTGTAAGTCAACAGTATCTCGAGTGTGTAGTAGTTGTTGGTTTATCTTGTGTTTGGCTGTGGTAGTCTACATCACTTTTTCAGTTTTAAACAGTATAAAGCTCTCACATGCTCCAGTAACAATAAAAAATCGCTACAATATAAAAATCTCACATGTTACAGTAAAAACAGTTTTAACCAACAGTTCCCACCATCATACTAAACACTCTATTAGTTAAAAAGTGAAACAATAAAATAATAATATCCTTGAGAAAAAAAGAAAGAGTAAAAATATAGTTATGTGTGTACTCATGAGTGATTGATTTTGTATCATGATTGGACTAATAAGTTTGAAGCTTTCGTATTATTTATGTATACGTTGATGAAGTAATATATTGAAAAATGTTTTGTAGTACCAATTAGTGCCCATTTGGTATTGTTTTGGAAATTTTTAGAAATTTTTTTACACGTTTTTTAAGGTAAAAATTTTAAAAATATTTTCAGTATAATTTTTCAAAAATTTTCATTTTTTTTTAAAAAAATTGTTTTCATTCATTTTAAAAATATTACCAAACGGGACAAATTCTAATGTAATTCTGTAGAAACTTTAACCCAAGGGAAAACATGTTAAGGGGAAAAATAAAAGAAAATATGGAGTTGGGAGGAGAAAAAACAAGAAACAAAAGAATGAATTAAAGGATATAAAAGCAAAAACGACCTCTCATTGACCTCCTTCAACGAGCTTGAAACCGTGTAAGATGGCGTGCTCATATATCTTGATCAATTCATTATCATTTACTAATCAACATCTACTATTCTTTATTATTTAATGGTGCACGGTAGTTATAATGACCCTTGAATTCCTTTTAATGTAATGACAAAATGACCCCTTAAATCAGCACGAGGTAAATGGCATGTAACACAAATCTCAGGAACAAAACCACATGTCGCATTTATTCCTACAGACACGACGAGTCGTTTAGCTTCCGAGACAAAACGACGCATCATTATTCGAGTATTGTTTCATGACACTGGGGGAGGGAATCGTCGTTTGGGGCCCTCGGAAGGACCCGCAGAACAAAAAAAAATTGTCGTTTGCTCACTGAATATTTACAGAACTAAAACATTACACGTCATTTTCCTTCTCTACTAAAAATACGACCATGAAATTAAACAATACGCAGGTTTCCCCGTGTAAAACTACTTTTCGTTTCGTCAGTCTCTCTCTTTCCCCCCTGCTGACGGGCTTTTAACTCATAAGTAGTTAGTAGATTATCATAAAAAAATAAAATAAAATAAGAAAAACTCATAAAGCAGATCAGCCCAAGCAAAACGACATGTGTTTTTTCATCCAAGAGAAAAGAAAAAATCCCTGTGGCTTCCTTTGGCACATTTTTGCACGTGAGTAATATTTGACATAATTGGCAAAACAAAGGAATAAAAGCTCTAAAAATTTTGCTTTTATGTATTCCGAGAGAATTAAAATAGAAATAACAACCAGTCCCGCCAAAAAGAGAGAGAGAGAGAGAGATGATCGTTTTCTGGAACAATTGGCAAGGTTGGTGAATAATTTAAGAATTGGAAAACCATCACAGAATTCTGAAAATTGTTAACGTAATGTCTGGAAGAGAACTGAAACTTGGGCTTTCTTCAGCAATAGTCTGGTCAAGAAAATATCAAAGAAAGAAAAACCTACAAATTGCACCGTATGGTGAATTTTCTACAGCATTATTGAGATTTAACAAAACTTTGAGAATATTTCAAAAATAACAAAAATTGCTTTATAATTATCGTAATAACGTTAAATTTTATCTTATTGTAATGATATTAATTTTTGTTTTTCTTAAAAAACTTTTGAAATACGCTCTCATTGTTGACAAGTGTGCAAAAAGACCAAAATGTCTAACGCCCATCTAATTTCTAACGATTTTGCATAACGCAAGAAGCACGTGTGGACAATTAAAGGGGCATTTTAGTGAAACCAACAAGCTAGACTTTTGTTGCATGGAAAAGGTTCATGCTTCTTTCTCTTTCTTTCTTTGTTTTTTTTTTTTTTTTTTTTTTTTTTTTGAGAAGTTGGCAAGTGAAAATGTATGCAACCTTTTAACCATAAAATGATTACTCTAATTACACAAGCATATAAATATATATATACATGAAATCATCAAAACAACAGGAGTATTTTGTTTTTCTAAACAAACTATTAGAAATCAAAATCTGCAACACGACCAGCCAAATCTATTACAATCGTGCGAAGCTTCAATCAAACATTTCATTTCGAGAGCTTGATGATGTCACTAGCACCAAAAAGTAAATGGCCACAACAAGAAGAAATAAACAGACACAAAATTCCAAATAACACACCTCAATGGAAGTTTCTCTTGTGATTTTGACATGTATGATATTGAATATTATTTTTTTGTTTGAAACTTAAAAGATCGTCATCTAGATACATATATATCTCCGCTCCAAAGGTCAGGTTCAAAGCCGTCATACGTAACGCGTTTGGAAAAGTAGAAAGAAAACTACATAATTTTCAAACGAAGAAAAGAAAGTAAATTGATCATTTTGTCCCAATAGATTTTACCTTGTCACGTAACTTCTTTTTGAAAAATCGGTTGAAACAAACATTTTAAGTTTAAATTGTAACAAGCGAGAGCTTACATTACAAGAATTTTTTATTTTTTGTCGTAATAGTTGAAAGCTTCATACTGTTTATATTTATTATTGATGAGTTGAAATTAATATTACAAACACCTATCAATGATTTTGACCTAATATTATCCTTCCATCTCTATAAGTATAACAAACAATAACCCCCATCAAACAACCAAAAACAACGAGCTCAAAACTTGAAAACCAAAAAATGGAAACTGAGAAGATCAATCACCAACAATCAACGGCTCCAATATTAGCTCCACCACACGCATACATCCGCAGCGACATGGAGATGGAGTCACTTTCATCACAAGAACGCATCAAAAACAAGCGAAGGAAACGGCTCTTATGCATCACGTCCTTTGTAATTTTGATAATCATCCTTATTCTGATCTACCTAATTGTCGCTACTCGCTACACAACCCCCAAGTTCAGGCTCCGATCCGCCTCGTTTACGACCTTCCAAGTCGGAAACTCGACAGACCCCTCTTTCAACTTCGTCATGAAGTCTAAGTTCGCGATCAGGAACAGGAATTTCGCCAAGTACAAGTACGAGTCCGGTACGGTCGTGTTCGAGTACAAGGGTTTGGTCGTAGGGGAGGCCCCTATTGACGACGGTCGAGTCAGGCCTCGGAGGACAAAGAAATTCGACGCCACGGTGGTTTTGAGCTCGGGCAGTTTGGCTGCGAATAACGGTGTAATTGATCAGCTTGGGAACGATATTGGCGAGGGGGTTTTGGAGCTGAGGAGTCTCTCTGAGTTGAAAGGGAAGGTTCAAGTTTTGAAGGCCATCAAAAAGACGAAGTATGCTAGGATGAATTGCACCATGAATGTTGTGATCGCTTCTCGATCGATTCAGAATATTATATGCCAATGATATGTGATTTTGGGTTTCTGTTTTCCTTTTTTCTTTTATTTGTTAATTTTTTTGAAATAATATTGGGACATATTGTTGTTCATAGTTTTCTGTCAGCTACTTTTTAGAAATAAATAATAATAAAGTGTTCCTTGTTTATAGCATAATTAGCACACTAATGCTTTTGTTCCAAACTCAATTTGATCTTGAATATATGGAGTTAGTAATTTCATAGCTATAAACATTAATGAACGCTAATTCATATTAGGGTGATTGAGGGCATTGGTTAAAATTAATAGTTTAAATAAATTTTGGTTAAAACTAATAGTTTTAATTAATTTTAGTTGAAACCACTGTAGCATATGAGAGTTTTTATAATATAGCAATCAAAGTTTTGGTTAAAACAAAATTAAGGTGGCTCTTAGAGCATGTTTGGGAATTAGTTAGAACTTAAAAATTATAGTATATAAAAACTTTTTACTGTAGCAAATTTTTGTTTTTTATTGTAGTATGTGAGAACTTTACACTGTAATAAATTAAACTTCTTTTTCTAAAGTGCTTCCCAAACGGAGCCTTGTATGTTTAAACAATCAAAGATATTTTTTTGGAGAATGACTCTTGGCCCCTGGGATAAAGACCCTTTTGCCCTTTTGGATAAGCAAACGCCATTGCCGTGCAAATACTCAAATTGACTTTAAAATAAAACAAAATCAAGGCGGCTCTTATACGTTTTAACAAATCTAATACTTATACGTTTTAACAAATCTAATATATTTCAAGAGCTTTTATGGTACACAAATATTTTGATCAGATCATGTAATTTTAATCGTTGTATTAATTTTTAAAGTTTTAATATGTGACTATTTATATTTTAAATTTACAGCAAGAAATATAGAACAGTTTTTAGTTATAAATTAAACTGTTAAAAAATTATTTCAGTGATTAAAATAACAGGACTTATTAGTAGGTCAAAATATACGTGTTACTATAATTTTTTATATTTTTTCCTTGTTGATTTTGGCAACACTACTCTAATAGATAGATATATGAACAATTTTAAATCAATTTCTATATTGATTGAGTTCATTTCAATTGTATTCATATAATTTAATTCTTCCAATATTATATTCCTTTTCTTTAAAGTATTACAATACCCATTCTATTATTGTATCTCTTTTGACGTACGTTGGTGACTCATAATGGGTATCAATTTAAAGCAAGTAGACATTGGAATTGTTTTTTTTCAAAGGTCGACGCCAAAAATAAATTACTTTCACTTAAGCGGACAATTTTATAAATCTGAGTAAAATATATATGATAGTGTTTGTGTTGAAATTCTCTCAAACCACAAACAACCAATGTTTTACTTAATAAAGACTCAACAATCGAATAAACCTAAAAAGAATTCTTATCAATTCTCAAGCTGGCCAAAAGAATACAAATGATTAGACTCTGCCCTCATTTATAGGTGTTAGGGTGTTACAATGTTCTCATAACTAACTAAATTTCTACACTGTTTAGCATTAATCATTTTTATTCAGGCTTGTAATATATTTTCATGTGTTTTTATGCCAACTTCCTGCTCTTAGTCAATTATGAGCTTCCTATGTCTATGCAAACCTTGGTTCTTTATTTGATCACATGTCCGCTTCTTCTTATCTTGTCTAACGGCATCGTTTCTCTTTATTTGTTTATTTTCTTGAAATACTTCTTATTTCTTATGTCGTTTCTTTTTTATCGTTGTTTAGGTTATAAATTGTCTCCCACAAATAGTTATTGAAGTATTTGAGAAATATTCAATATAGAATGTTTGCTAAAGAATTATTATGATAAAAGTTGGTGATTCTAAGTAAACTTTTTAAAAGCTTTTTTTTTTTTTTTTTTGTTAGAGAGAAAAAAAAGTAGACAGAATTATAGTACTCCACCAATCAATTTAGGCAAAAGTAGACTTAGAGAGATAAAATGTTTTTGGAATCCTTTAGGCAAAAGCAATTTTACGAAACACCCTAACCTAAACAATCTCTCAACGATCTAAATTTATTCCCCAACAAGCCCCTATATCCATTGCCTCCTAGAACTCGAGAGAGCAAATTTGAAGATGTTAACACTTCTAAGGAATTAGTTTCTTAATATTCACTTCTATAGATAAGTTTGTTTTACGGGTGGCAATTCGTTTTGGTGAGTTGGGTTTGGGTGGGGTTGAGGGTCAATATTTATATAAACTAACTTGATATTAACCCGACCCGTGATATAAACAGGTTGAGAAATCTCAACACTAATACGACCTGTTCTAACACAGGTTCAAGCAGACACGACACGTACTAACTTGTACCTTATGTAACCCATAAAATGCCAATGACATGCAACCCGCTAATGACACAAAACCCACCAATGACCCGCAACCTGTCAATTAGTAACCCACACAAACCCACAACATTTTTTAGCTTTAAATTTATACTAATATAATATAAAAACAAACATAAAATAAACTTTCTTAAAATCAAATAAGTTCCATGCTACAACAACAAAAAAAATTAAGTCTTAAAATTGTTAAAAATACCAACAAAATAAGAAACTCTCAAGTGATCAAGTTAAAATCATCTTCTTATTGTTCAAAAGTTAAAATCAATTTAATTTGAAACTTGAACTGCGATTAAGAGAGCTAGGATTTTGTCTTATGGATATATTTGATACTAAGGGAAAATATTTTTAAAAAATAATTGAATAACTAATTCCAGGTCAAACAGATCATTTTAGTATCATGAAGATTAATCCAAACACGACTCGTTTTTGGATGGTTCAGTCTTAGGTTGACACTAAAATGACCTATGGTTAATTTTTTTACTTTAACCCCTGAAAAAGTTTATTGGGTTTATGTCGTAACCTGTATTACTGGCCTAATTTGTTTCAAGTTCAGTTCTTTCTATCAATTTACTATTCAAAAGATTCCCAAATACACACGTTATGCTCGCAATAACTAACTATGCCAAAGGAAAACAACATATACAGGTAATCCTGACAAAAAATAACGCTCTACTAACAAAAGATAATCCATTTTTCCTTCTCTTTTTAACAAATTCCTTATCTGATAATTCGAGGTTATGTTTGGGAGTTCTTGACCAATTTAATGAAACTAAATAAGTTAAGCGGTACATTTCCTAAATGTTCCACAATTTGTGCTCCTTTGAATTTTTCATTAGAATACTTCCCGACCCACAATCCCCACCTGGGCCTCACAACTTTCAAGAGATTGAAACAAACAAGCCTCATTCAACCGTTTTCTTCTCTTTTTTTTTATTTTCAATTTTTTATTTTTTATTTTAAAGTGGATAATTCAAGTTTTTCAAGTTTTAGATATGTGATTCTGTATCAACATATACCCGACACATTGATTCTTTATTCCAAAATATATTAAGATCCCATGATAATCAGCCTACAAATGATGTGAACTGACCTTGAATTGCGTGGCTCATGGATTATCTTATTGGTGCTCTCCTTACATTTAAGTAATAATTATTACACCCTCTTAGCTACCTTGCTTTCATATGTAGCAATTTCAACATTTTTATATAATAAAAATTCCTTCTAATCCTAGTTCATGCATAATTTGATTGAAAACCTTCTGTACCCCCGAGGTTTGACACCGTTTTTCACAAGTAAAATCGTCTTCTTCTTTGTTTTTTGTTTTTTTTTTTTTTTGTCTTTTTCTTTAACAACTTTGCAAAGGATGCTTAGGACAGGTCCAGTGAACTCGAAAGCAGCAACTCCATTTTCAATCATAATGTTCCCTAACATTGTTGTTTTCACTGACAAGAAGATTTTATATTAATGTTGGGAAATTGGTGAACATGACACATATATATAGTAGAAGAATCTATGGTGCAATTGTGGATATTGTTATTAAAAAGAACACAATGAAACACATAATCAGCTAGAGGAAACAGGGGGCAAATCTATGGTTCTCGGATGAAAACACGGTGTCTGGTCTTTGTTTGTTTTGTCTCCTTTTGGTTACATTGCATAAATTAATTCTCTTTGCAAAAAATTTTGAAGGCTAAGATGATTATTAGGTATTATATCATCTTATCTTCAAAGTCCTCTAGTAAGTGCAATGAATGATTCCCTTTAATTGTTTACAATTTTAACTTTCACTATAATCGAAATTAGGTTCATCTAGGTCCTAACAGGATAAAGAAAGAAAGAAAGAAAGATACAGAAATCAGGAGAAAAATATTTTTTTTTTAAATGAAAATTGCATATCTTAAATTAGAGAAGTGCAAACACAAATTTAAACGTAACAAACCTCAACATATTTAGCGACTTAATTTCGATTACAAAACCAAAATCACCAATAAGATTAAAATATTCAAGAGTATAATAGATGTGTTGAGTTCCAACAAGAGGAAATCGAAAAGACACACAATTAATCAAGTATACAAATAGCTCTTTTAAACTACTATAGATAATTTATAACTCTAATCAATCAAAACCAAAAGACCAAAAACATGGAGACTTATCAAAACATGTCTAATTCGTAAGTCCTTAGTCTTTGCGGTGTTGTGGTGCACATGTTTTAAGCTAGATTGGTAAATGAGTCAAAGTACAACCAAGGAATGACTCACTCAAACTCTTAGTCCAATTCATATAGAACAATCCAGATTGACCTTGAAGAGTGTTAGGACACTTGTGTAATAAGTCTCACAAGAAAAAGCAAACCATGTTCAATAACCATTAGTGACTTAATGACATGTCGGGTCTCAGCTCATACGCTACAAATACATCTTGGAAAGGGAAAAAAAAAAAAGAAAAAAAAAGGAAGGAAAGGAGTGCACAAAATATGGCAGAGAGAAAAAAGAGTCACTTTCAGTCCAAGCGATGCCCGTATAGTGCCATTTTCATGGGTGACTTCACTCTCTGAAAATTCAGATGACCCTGAAAATCCTGTGGAGTGAGGGACCATATTGTCTTGTGATTCACTCTGATGTATGGAGTGGGTATTATTTGTCTTTTCTTGGTCCAATTTCCTATTTTTATATTCTTAAAAGGGGGACTATTTCGGCAAAACTCAATAATATTCCTTTTAAAACCGTTAAATCAAACTAAAATCATATTTTTGACAGATATGATGGTTAAAAAATACATACCCAACCACAGGTATCTTTTTGGTCCTCATAAGAAAAAATTTCTGTTTTTTTTTTATTCAAGGTGAGGTATTGTGTTGCACCGTGAAGACTGCATTGGTGTCTCCAATGAACATGGAGGGGGCCACAATTCTTTTTTCGTTTAGTTTGGCATTTTGTCACTATGATATCATGATGATGATTTGGAAATTTGTTTCATCCTTTGCTCTGCAGGGCAGGGCATTAGTCCTCGTGTCATTAATGAGCTATGTCTTTAGACAGACAATCCACTTCCCTCTGTGCCCTACGAATTTTCAAACTTCAAATTTTCAAACTGTCCATTTTCATTTTTTTTATAGCCATTGAACCTGTGGGGTGCAAAATCACGCTACTTGCTAACATTCTTGTCCTCGTTTTTGTTTTTCCTTTCGTAAGGATTTTGTCACTTGTCTAGGCTTAAATTTAGACGTGATGGCTAGAGCCTAGAGCAATTATTTATGCTATTAATAATATGTCACCTCCTATTATTGTTACAACTTGCTAAACATTATTTTCACTTTTAGGGCGGGGACTTCTTTGTTAGAAACCTACTGATAGTGCCCCTTTTGAAACTCTAAGATTTTTATTTTTTTTTTTGGCAAAACTAACACTAAAAGGCAGATATTCAGGTATTGTTATAGTTCTCACCACAGATATTACCTTTGAGATATTAGAGAATCCTTTTATAGAGTATGAAAAATATATTAATAGAAAAAAGTTTTAAATCTCAATTTTTGAGGAATTTCGTTAAATCATTATACTCTTATTAATCTAATATTGTTTAATACGATCTGAAATTTCAGATTTTTTATCTTGTCTACCCCACTAACCTTAGAATCTGACTCTTTTACATGGCGTAGCCTCATAAAAGCCCTTTTCTAGCTGGGTTTGCAAGTCACCAAAGGCAATAAAGCAGACAAAAGAAACTCATCTACAAGTAGAGTGTCATTTGTGATTCCAGAAATTCAGAGAGGTCTTGGTGAAAATGAGAAAAGTAAAGTGGGGTCAAAATAAAATAAGAGAGAAAAGAAGGGTGGACTTTTAGTAGTTTTCAAGTTGCAACCAGTAGTCAAAGTTGAATCTCCAACGCTAGCAGATAGGGACTGGTGGACACACAGACTTGGAAGAGAGAGCATGTAAATTTGCTTCTTCTTTTGTTTTTTTGTTTTTTTTTTCTTTTCACCGTTTGGAAAGACACAAAAAACAAATCAGGTTTCAATTAATAAAAGCAAATAAAACAGCTTCCTTTCACAATTCAAAACTACTTTGCAAAAGCAACGCGTGGCCACTTGGCAGGATGAAATCAACCCCCCTGAAATCTGCAGGTTAATTCTCAATAAATAAATTACCTCTCAATTCACTCACTTTTCTTTTTCATAACAATTTCATAAAAAATCTTTTTTATTCCGTTAAAGTTATAAGTGTTAGCCTTAATCTGATAAGCAATGTTTGTTTTAAAAGAGTCCCACTGTTACTGATAAAATTATAAAATATTTGATAAAATTAGTTAAAATTATTTTTTTATTCAAAATATTACGACACATAAACACGTAAAAGTTTTACATTATAATTTGTTTTTGTTTTTTATATACTACTTCTTAACTTAAGAACCCACTCTTACTAAACACCTTTTTTGGATTGTTCTAATTTCATATAGCTTAATTGGTGCTGAAATTAAGCTAATTAGTTCAATCATATTTTCATTTTAATAATTAAGTTTTAATTCCCAAGAACGTAATGCCGGAGCCTGGAGCACAGTGTACAAGAAAACACTGACAAATCAATAAATAAATAAATTGCATAAAAACAAAAAGATCCCGTACCCCAGTTTCGTTCAAGTTTATCATAATTTGACCCATCACTTTACAGACAGCAACAAGAGAGAACCCTAGGTATTCACTGGTAATCATGGCCAAAAGCTAAACAATCTCCAAGAAATAATAGTAATGATAACAATAATAATAATAATAATAATAATAATAATAATAACACTTTCATCTGTCTCTCTCTAACCCTTACAACAGAACCATTACATTAAAACTCAACCAAAAAAAATAAAAAAAAAAGTCATGTTTTTTTTTTCTTTCTTTGTTTGATTCAGTAGAAAATAAAAAATTTTCAAACGCCGATAATACGAACGTCCTCGATGGAATTTCTCGCCGAATTATCATGGGAAGTCTCGCTAGCAGAGTTTGATAATCGGTACGAGTCTGTAAATTAATCGAATTCGATAACGTTAAAAAACAGAGTATAAAAATTCAGACTTTTTGAATCATAATATAATAATATAAATTCTTACCTGTTGAACATGATTTCATGGACGAAGAATCACTGGTTGATCGCGACAGTGAAAAAGAATCTGCCAAAAACACAAACTTTAATAATTTTTTTCCTTAAAATTAACGAAAATTCAAAAAAAAAAATTTAACTTTTTTGGTACCTCTGGAGGAATTGAAAGATCTCTTGCAATGCAAGATGGCGCCTTGGATTCCATCATGCTGCTGCAGCAGCGAATCGTCTCTCCGATTCGACGTCGTTTGGGAGGAAACGGCAGTCGTCGTCGCCAACGACGACGATTTGCTCTTCCCTAGATGCTTGCGGAACCCCGCCTGCTTATCCTTCTGCGACGCCACCGTCGCCGCCGCCGCCGGAGACGACGACGGCGAAAATCCAACGAAGAACTGATCCAGCACCGCCGAGGCGTGGTTGTTGTTGTTAATCTTTTCGCCGCTGTACCGTTTCGAAACCTTTACGTAAAGAGGCTTGACGAGCTTCAGGTACTTCGTTATAACGTCCTTGGAAAATCTCTCTGTTTTGGAGTCCTCCGAGTTTCTTCTCGAGCTGGTTTCTCTTATGAGCTTCGGAGATTCTTCGACGTCGAATTTCGCTGTCGTTTCCTCGTTTTTCTGCGTCATTCCGGTGGATTTCGATTTCTTGAAGGAGAAGGCCCGCAATGTGGGGGCGGATTTGAGCAGAGCGATGGGAGATTGAGGCTTGGGGATGGGCTCAAGAGGGAGGATTTTGCGTTTCGGAATCGGATCGATCGGAGAAAGCGAGAGAGAAGGTTTCGGGTAAGAAACGGCCAGTTTTTTCTCTTCAATAAGATCGAAGAGGCTACTTTTGGTCTCTTTATTAGTGGTCGTTTTATCGTTTTTAGTGTCGTTTTTCTTGCTGTCGAAATCTGAAGCAGTCAGCTCCAAGTCGAAGAACGAGTCCTCTTCTTCTTCTCCATTGTCTACTTCAATTAGAGGAGTGGGGAATGTGGTTGTGGGTTTCCAGAACTTGAGGAACTTCAGACCTTCCATGGTGTCTAGAGAGAGAAAGAAGTATAGAGAGAGAGGGAGAGAGGAATGGATGGACTGCTTGATCTGGGGTTTATGGTGGGTCTTTTATACGACGGAGGAGATAGAAAGAGAGAGAAGAAAAAGAGAAGAAAGGATTAGTATTGTAACGTGGGGGGATATGAGTGAGAGTGTGTGTGTGTGTGTGAGAGAGAGAGAGAGAGAGATAAAGGAGTTGGCTTCACTCAAAATTGCACTTCGTTTTATGGCAGTGTTTTCAACATTGAAAATGGTGATTCGAGCAAGCAAAGAGAGAGAGAGAGAGAAAGGAGAGAAAAAGAAAGCGGAGGAGCTAAAAAAAAGGTTTTCTTTTGCTCTTTAAAAGAAAAAAGAGAGGGGGAGGTGGGTTTCTCTTTGTATTTGTTTTTATGTGGGGCGTTGTTTTTATTTACATGGAATTGTTTTTACGTTACGTGGGCCTGTTTATGACAGAACAGAGTATAGACTCTGGAAAATAACATTATTGATTAATCTGACGACGATTCAGCGCTGTGAGATGCGTGTGCAGTCTTACGAATTCAGGACACTCTTTTATTATTTATTCAGATTTCAGAGATTTTAACAGAGGAGGGATCAATTTTTCACATGAGCCCCACTCGCGGGTTCCCCACACGCTCTCTAAAAACTTTCTAGCGTTAATTTTATTTTTGCCCCTAAATATACAACTTATCATATTTTAGCCTCTAAACTTTAAAACATAACAAATCAAATCACACCTTTGAACTATTTCATTTGTCTCATTTTAGCTCTTCCATTAACAAAACCATTAAATATTAACTGAATTGATCCAATAATTTTGCTTTTGACCTTTAAACTATGTGATTTGTCTTATTTTGACCCTAAATTGTAAACTATAACAAATTACACCCCTAAACTATGAAACTCGTCCCATTTTAACCATTCTATAATGAAATCTATTGAATATTAAAATTGAAACAAATGAACATTTTGATCCTTTGACTCTATATATGTTTCCAATATATATTTTGAAGTCAAAATATCTAAACTTTGTTAATCCATTACAAATGTTTTAATATTTTTTTTTTTATATAATTTCATTGATAAAACTTTTTTTTATTTTGCTTAAAATGTTTAATCAAATTTTTTCCATTGTATATTTAAGATAAATTAAAGTAAAAAAAAATTACCAACAAACAAGGAAAAAACAATAGATATATGTGTACCTAACAAAAACGACATATAAATGGTACAATCTAACTTATCATTTTTATAATTAAATTTTGAGGTTAAAAATTATGAAAACGACGTAGTATAGAATACTTTGCTTAATTAGACTAAAAATAAAAAAATAAAAATAAAAACCCAAAATTCATATTAATTTTAAGGCAACAAAAAAATACATTTGTTTGTGCAATCCCCACTTGTATATATGAGATGCGGGAAGTCAATTACAAAAGATTTAATCTAGACCTCTGATTTATAATTAATCAATCTGGTACACACACACACACACACACATATATATATATATATATATATATATATATATGTGTTTGTGTGACTTAACTTGTTAATATTTGATGGATTTAGAAATTAAATGGCCAAAATAAGATAAGTTTTATAATTCAAGAGTGTGATTTGTTATAGTTTAAAGGTCAAAATAAGACAAGTTGTATAGTTTCGCATGCAAAAGCTAAACTATTGGCTTAAGTCCATTAATATTTAATGGTTTTGTTGGAAATATCAAAATGAGACAAGTTAAATAGTTTAAGTTTTTTTGCTATATTTTAAAATTTAAGAGCCAAAATAAGACAAATTACATAATTCAGTGGCCAAAAAAGAAATTAACTCAACCTTTCATGTATGACAATGACTTGGAATTTTCCTTTGTCCATTTTCATCAATTGAAATTTCAACCTATTTAAGCGATTATTATGATTCAAACACTCGATATTTGAAAACACAAATCAATTTTATTACAATGTTTTTATTATAAAATTTAAATCAAAAGTCGGGGTTGCAACCGCGTTCTTGATTACCATACAAAACAATTCTCAAGAATTTTTAAAATCCTTTTCACTATAGGGAGTGTGGAAATGTTCTTTAGATTTGGGCTGTTTAATTTTTTTTTCCTTGGTTTTTTTTTTTTTTTCTTTTGAGGAACGCCTGAAAGTGGAAAATGAAGTGAGGTGTTTGTTATATGGCATGTAATATTACTTTTGGGGGGTGTTATATTTCCACTTTGTGTACGTAGTTCGATGCCAAACCAAAGTCTTTGGATACATAAAAGACGTAGGAGTAGAGGATGATGACGAGAAACTTCCAAAAAGAAAAG
>CAMOHE010014039.1:0-28080 GCA_946598075.1 Artocarpus hirsutus
ATATTCAAAAATCAGCCTTAAATAAATTACTAACACTTCAAACCATGCTTTAGAAGGCAGATACTAAAATCATACACTAGGTGCAAAACAGTAAGTCACATGTAATAATTGTGCCAAATAATTAAAATAAACTTATTTGGACCTCAAAATTCATATGATATTATTTTTAACATACACATACAGTAGCACACAATTTCTCATTTCCAAATAAAATTATATAATCTTACAAAAATATCACATAACAATAATCTTACAACTTTACAATTTAAGCAGTCACATAACCTAGGTTTAATAAAAATTCTATAACACATGAAATATTTACCATATTATCACCAAAATTTCCAGTCTATAATTTAATATATATATATATATAAGCATGTACACCAATTTTCGTGCAATAAAACATTCATTTGCATTAAAAATAATACCTGTACATATGTGCAACAATACAGTCAACAATTATTTACTGTGAGTGGTGGAGAGTAGAAAGTTCATAAATTTTTATAGAAAAATCAAAATAACATGAGACTTGGGGGAAAAATCACATAACTCATGCATACATAACATATTAAAAATTCAGAGTAAAATAAAATTCGTAGAGAAAGATATAGCAGTCACAAAACAGGAGAAAAGATATGCTTAAGAATTTTCAAGATTGAGTTTATACCTTAGAACGATTCCTTCTTAAACTTTCTTGAATTATCTCCAAAGAAATTTTTTTAACAAAAGAATAGCAGGGAAATTTGAGAGGAGGAAGAAGAAAAGAAATGTGATTGGAAGAGGGAGAGAAAACGTGGGAGAGGAAAATACGTGAAAGGGAGAGAGAGAGAGAAAAGAACGTTATAAAATAAATAAAATTGAATTTGTTTACGTTACACGCTTTAATCAGAATTTTCTGATTATTTGCAGGGCATAAATCGTGGGAAGTGGAGAGGTTTGAGGGAAAAAGAGTCAAAACTTCTAAAAAATGGTTCACGTTACCATATTTTTGCTTTTGTAATACGGGAAAACTTATCCATTAAATCAAATAATTCAAAAGTCAAATGCTTCATTACCAAAATTAAAGAAATCATCCCATAATTATGTTAATTATTCAGAATAAATTATCCTTAACACAATTCAACCTTATCATAAATTTTGTGAAATTTCTGCTGACTACTTGTCAGCTGTCATCGGCCTGCCGATCTCTATCTTCGGCCTGCCGATCACTGAAGTCCGGCCTACTGATGATATACCATCGGCTTGCCGTTCTGAGGAAAACATTTTGGCCTGCCGAACTAAATGGTCCGGCCTGCCGATCTGTCCTTAAATACAAAAATCATTCATAACATTTAATTATCAATAAAAATATAATTAAACATATAACATTAATCACATGAACATTTGAGCACATCAATTCCACGCGAGCGTCACCTGTCATAACACTTAAAATAAAATGGTTAGCACCATCACATTATAAATCATAACACTTATCATAATATAACATTTAACGTCGTCATTTATCATAGTATAATCCGTTACATAAAATTAAGCGGGCGTTACAAAAGTTACAGTACTTGTTTTGATCTCTCTTAGATTTGCTCCCCTTTAGCTTGGATGGATCTACCAACAAGTTACTACTACTCACCTGGGTAAGCATCTCTTGATGCTAGTGACCAGGGGCGTGTAGCTCTGGAACTTCTCGATTGGCACCTTTTTCTTCTCAATCTTCTTCTATTTCTTCTGCCTCTTATTCTGCTTGGCACTCGGCTGCTCAAGTGTGGATTTTTGTTTCTTCTCTTTCTTGCTGCCGCTGCCACTACCTTCTTCTCGGCAACTCTTCATGTATTCAGCTACATCGATGTATCTCTACGCATAGTCGAGCATCTAAAAAAACATGCTAAACCATTCGAAGGTGAGCATCTAGTCCAATTTCTCATCTTGGAGACCCCCGACGAAGGAATGTTTTAGGGTCTCATCTTTGATGTGTCTCACCTCTAGCGCTGCTCAGGTGAAACGGTTGATGTAATCTTAAACACTACCGTCCCCTTGCTTGACAATGTAGAGGTGAGTTATTTCCTTTCTTCTTGTCCTGGTTGTCGAGAATGCGAGCATCGGACAACTGTCAAAAGGAGGTATGGTTCTCAGCTCGATCCTCCTGAACCATTGTCGAGCTAGACCAGTCAATGTAAGGGAAAAGGCTTTGCACATAGCTGCGTCGCTAGCGTTTTGCAAAAGCATATGGCCTCGATAGAGCTCCAAGTGCTCGTCTGCGTCCGTTGTCCCGTCATAGGCCTTGATCTGCGGGACCTTAAATTTTGACAGCATGGGGGCCGGCATAATGGCATCAGTGAACGGTGGGTCCAGCATGCCACCTTCATCGAGCCCAAACCTATTGTTGCGGATCTAGTCAATTTGGTGCTGTAGCTCCTATAATTGGCGCTATTGGTATCCTTAGGCAGTTCCACCCTGTACGGGGCACCACCCTCAACCCTGTTGCCAACCCTAGGTTACTGTTCTTGTAGAGCGTCTCCTTGACTTCTAAGTCGATCAAAGACCGATGCTCGGGATGTAACGACCCTACCTATATGGCCGTTACTTAACTTAACATAACTGTAAAATTAAACATTTAATCATAAAGTACTGAAATTTTGGAATAATTTTTTTTTCTTTCAAATGAATTCTTGTTATAAAATCCTTAACATAAAACCTGAAAGGAAATAGTAACCATTTCCCAAAACTTAATTTTGTAATTCTAACATAATAATTAATTTCACAAACGTGATGATAACGTAATAATAATTATTACATTAAACATAATCTTATTAAATTTCTTGAAACTTTTCCTGTAAACAAAAGAATAATTATTAACATACTTTAAAAACATACTTAAAAGCTCTTGTGACTTCTATTGCAAGTTAAGTTGAGACATTGCTTAACATTTGACTTTAAACCATTTCAAATCGTTTTTTAAAACTCAATAAGTAACATAAACTGAATCACAGCTTAAAACTTAACTTTATAATTATATAAAACATTTCGTAAAATATATCTTAAAACTTTAAAAACATTTCTTAAAACTTTGACTTTCTTGAACTTTGAAAACACTGTATCAAATAGTAGGAAAACCTTTTCTTTCAGTAGTAGAAGTATATTGTAGTGGTATCCATACCCAAATTTTCACCATTCGTCTGTTGTTCATAGTGCCAACCAATGTCACCGACAGGTTTTTTTACCTACAGCATGAACATACTTCAATGAGCTTTCGCTCAACAAGTAGGAAGTCAGTCTTGCAAAACATAATTAAAAATTATTTTAATAAAAATATGTATGAACATTTTAGGCTGGCTTATCAACTTGCTTTATGCTTGAGTATTTTAACTATAACTTATCTTGTTACTTAACTTTATTTATCTTATAAACTTTAGTGTTCGTACTAGCATCATAAATCATGAGATCATAAACATAATGTTTCCGTTGTGGAAGACTTGAGACTATCGAACACCGAGGTCATACTTTAACTTTATTTCTGTACCTCACATTAAGGAGGTCATAACTTTTTCTTTGGTTGTGAATCTCACATTAAGGAAGTTGATACGACACTTTCTTTTTTTCTTTATTTTACATTCTTTTTAACTTTAGTGAGCATATTAAATGTTATCATATCATATGCAAACTCATTTGTAAATTATAACTTGTACTCTAAAACTTATTGCATAACAAATGACATATAAAACTTATAACTTAAGCTGTAAAACTTTATGCATTAACAAATTGAAAACATACTTTAAACATAATTATTGCAAATACATTGCAAATCAATACTGTGTTCATCACTTAACATGATCATACCAACACATGACATGACACATCATAACGTAATAATTCAAACTATCATACCATAACAGCACATCATAATATACACAGTGTGACAAACCACTGATCATGCATTTTTATAATTTTTTATGAAAACATTTAAAACATTTTTTTTAAAAAAACCGTTCATACTGTAGGCGAGATTTTTACTTACCTGGACTCTAAGCTAAGAAGGTCCAATTGTATCTCGTTGTATCTACATTGTATGAAGCATCCTCTACAGTGCTCTACGAGTTTCCATGATTAGCGAGGAACACTTCCTGGAGATCATACATTGTTGGAAACATCATTTTGAACTCCATTACTATAGTTTGAGTGGCCTCAATCTACGGACAGTTGGTACTAGATGATTTGCATCGGAGTGGAATTAGCTCAAACAGAGGGCACCATTGCGTTTGGAGCAATAAAACGAGTCAAAAAGCGGTCTCGAATCGTTGATTGGAGGTTCGAATCAACAAAACCAGATGTTGCCATTGGCCGGCCATTGACAAGCATTGACCAACCGTTGACCGATGTTGATTGGCATCAATTGGCATCAATTGAGCTTGTTGGCGGCCAGGCTCAAGCCTACCCCCCTAATTGACCCTTTTGAGTCTAATAGAGGTGTCAATTTCACCTAATTTGGCCTTTAACATTGCAGATCGGGCTTCACAATCTTGGCCAAAAATGGCGGCTTGGGTAACGGTTCTCCAGTGGTTGTGGCTTGAAATTGGCCGAGGGGTTTTGCTACTTGTGGCTCTCTGAATGTTTCTCCCATGGTTAAGCTCCTCAACATCACGTAACATGGCGGTCCAAGGTGCTCGTAATAGCCATAGATGACGAAGGTCGTTCCTCCTCTTTTGGCAATGATTTCGTGCAATTAAGGTGTCAATTTTCTTCCTCTCGATCCTCAAAAGTTTTTGTGCCATCAATTTGGCACGAAATCACCGATAATGACGAACCCGAGTTCACCCACAGCAGCGGCAACAACAGCGGGCCTCGTCGATGTCCAATGAGTGGTGATGCTGCCACACAATTAGGTAAGGCTTCTAGCTCTCCTTGATGGTCTAAATGTGATGGTCATGTCACTTGGGCTCAACAGTGGTAGCAGCTGCAAGATCGGTGAGGTGGCATGGTGGTGAAAATGGGGGTAGCTTCATCATTTAGCTCCAGCTGAAATCGAGCTAGGAGATTGGTATCTTCTTGTTGCTCTTGTCAACCTGAGTCTGTGGACACTAAGATCACATCGATCGATGGTCGGACGGTGGAGAAATATCGTTGAAAAGTTTTAGGTTTTCTTGCCTCTTTGACTGGCTCATGTGGCTTCCTCCGGCGAAGTTGTGGCTAGCACGGTGCCTCGTTGGAACCAGCTTGTCGAGAGCTTTCTGATGATACAGAAGGTGTCAAAAACAAATGCGTGAATCTTGATTGGACTTGGAGGAGAGAGAAAGTAGAGAGAGAAAAAGCTAATTTTTTGGTGGGATTTATTATTATTTTTTTTTTGTAAATGTATTTATAGACAACCTTGTGATCTACACAGTCTCAACTGTGTCATGTTGGGTTGAACAAACTTGATCCGTAAATTTGAAATTCTGTATACATAACTGTACTCTTTAAAACAATAAAATTCTTGCTTTGTTAAAAATAATTTCATAATATCTAATATCTTACTAAACTGATATCATATAGGAATTTCCACACAATCATAGTAAGTTGAAAAATTTCACTTTTATCACATAATCTCAATTTAAATATTTTAAGTTAAGATTCTTATAATTGTCACTACTATGGCTCATATAAGAAATTAATGAATCATAAACTTTTAGTTTAGCACATTAAATAATTATTTTAATGTACTATCATAACATTATATTATTACATGTCTCATAAACAAAGCACATAAATTTGTGCATTCATAACATTATTTATTTATAAAGTCTTATAGCTATCAAGACCTTAGAAATTTGTGTTTCTAATGTCTAAACTTGTACTTTTTTAAGTACTTAACAGAGTGATTATAGAAAAATTCTTAATTAATTATACTTATTAATTTTTAGATTTTTCTCGGTCATTACAAGAGATCCTTGCGGTGATTGTCCCTAACCTCTTTGAGGGCTAAGTCGGCCTTCTCAGACAAGCCTTTTGTTAGCTGAGACTCCTCTTGTGGATCATTTGGAGTGCTCGAAATCGGCTTCATTTATGCCCTCGGCTACTTGTCTTACAGCCTGGTCTGCTTGGGTTGAGGGAAGGAGGACAGGAGCCTATTGATGCTCTGCCTGTTGCTGTGCGAGTTGCTATATGAGTATCCGAATAGCATTTGTGAGTTCTTGCATCGGATCTTAGGCAATCGGGTCATTCACTTGTTTAGCTCTGGCCGCGCTTCTAGGACCTAGTAGTTTGAGGTCAACCGCGAAGCCTGTTTGGGTTTTGGTTTTAGCTTCAGGCTTCAGGCTTCACCCAACCCCTCCTATCGGGCACCCTCATCTTGGGTATTGCTTCATGTTACCATACTTGGATTACAAGGCGGGTTGTGGCTAGTGATTTTAAGTGAAGGCATAGGCGCCCTCCTTCTAATGCCAAAATGTTGATGCTTACTAGCGGATGGTGGCGATTCAACATCACGTGTGGCTACGCATGGTGCTCGAATGGCCCATCCCTGCTCGTCTCAGCCTGCTTGGATGCACCTACGACAAGAGAAAAGACGCTTCAGAGGTAAAAGAAAGGGGAAACCGGTGAAGTATTGGGCAATAGCTCTTCGACGCTCAAGGCAAGTGCTGCTCGGCAAAGCACGGGAAATGGTAGTTAGGAAAGAATGCGTTGGCCCCCTTAGCTACAGTAAATGCGCTCTATATATAGGCTGCCACTTAGACGGGTGCTATGTGCGTTTTGCCCATGACCCGTGTGTCAATCAAGGTCTGTCAGGAGGCAGGAGACATGTGTCAAAGTTCTCGTCGATAGATTAGCCTTTATTTGACGGCAAGAAGGTAGCCATTTGGAGGCTTTGGTGGCAAGTGGCTGCCTGTTTATAGGCTCCAATGACCCAACCTAGGCATGTGTCTTATTCGAGGTGGCGATACTTGTGTTGCGGCCTACGAGGGCCCTGTGGAGCACCTCGACCTGACAGCTGAGCTTTTGGGAGGTCATTGTCGTGCATCCTGTGGACTATGCCGAGTAGATTTATCAACCACCGAGGACTTGCTCCTCGACAGACAATGCTGAGCACACCCCTAACAATATATATTTCTTTTTAGTTCTTTATTTTTCTATATATATTTCTTTAACCTTTAGAGAAGGGAACACTCCTTTTGGAGCTATGCTACCTCATGAAGTCCTTTGGAGGGGTCTATTATTGTTTTTGAGAATTGAAATTTCAAGAGACATATTTTGAGCTGTATTATTAAGACAAGTACAGTCAAACTGTTGCTGTGTTTGTCTTTGGAGTTCAATTCCCAAAAAAAAAAAAAAACCCGAGTAATTGAAAAGCAGACTTGTTTTATAGCAGTGATCTTGATATATGTACGAATGATACATCATCATCGTATGCTATGTAGAAAGCACATAGGAATGTTACATAAATTTATCAGAACAGTTAAAATTGAATTATCACGTTTGGCTAGCTAGCTGCTACAGTTAGGGTTTTATGTAAAGTGACCGGCCGTGCCAATAGTGTTGGCCAAGTTTTAACACAGCGAAAGAACTAAGCATGTGATTGGACAATCGATTCAAACTAATTCGTTTGAACTCAAGTAATGTAAAACTCTCTATTGTTTTAATGCTTTGAACTAATTAATTCAAACGAATTACATCAAGCTAAGGTTTTCAAACACTCTGTAAAATAAATATTCAAGGTCAAGTCCAAATTTAACAAAGAAAAGTAAAATAAATATTCAAAGTCAAGTCCAAATTTAACAAAGAAAAGTAAAATAAATATTCAAGGTCAAGTCCAAATTTAACAAAGAAAAGAAAACATTGATTACAAAAGATTTACGATATTTGTTCAAGAAAAAAATGTCATATTGTATGGAAAAAAAAAAACCTAGCTATCATTAAACTATGTGCAGATTTAACCATCAAATTACATCAGTTTTATCATTTTAAAATATATATATATATATATTTAACTAAATTTAATAAAGTCTTACGTTAAAACTATGTTCCTATTTATATTTTCATACCGCACTAATTCTCTAAAAAATCAATAATGTCGAAACATTCACCGGTAAATCACCTATGTTCCTTTTGGTAAATATTGAAGACCAGTTCACAATCATATAGCCATTATATATTGCCTCATGTACTCTTGATGCATTATAATGGTTATCCCACAAAGTTACTCCTACTCCCCACCCTTATATGGAAAAATCCATATCCTTGGAAAAGCCTCCGAGAAGGCGAGAAGTTTCAAAAAAAAAAAAAAAAAAACCGTAATGTACATAGAATCTGTTAGTCATTTATGTCTATCGAATGCGCAACAAAGCTATTGCAGCATAAATTGACCTCTACGTATTTAATTGTGAATCTTCTTCCAAAAGGGAGCCAACTTAGAGGGTGTTTGGAAGGGACTACATTTTTAGTTATAAACAGTGTAAAGCTCTTACATTCTACAATAACAATAAAAAAATCGTTTCAATATAAAACTCTCACATGCTACAATAAAAGTGGTTTTAACCAATAGTTCTACTACCCTTCCAACCACCCTATTAATTTATCTGAAACTCTGAATTAGATACTTAACTATACTATAGTACTACTATATATTACTCGTAGAAAAGCAAGCTTTAAGCATGTTAAAAAAATAAGTAAAAAATTTGAGGAGGAAAAATGAATATATGAAAAAGGACAAGAACAAGAGAAAAACAAATACATATAAAAAAATACAAAAATAGAAAAGAAAATAGAAGAAAAGAATAAGAAAAAAAAAGCCTAAAAAAGGGAAAAAAAGAGTAGACAAAAGACAAAAAACGACAAAAGCAAAAAAAAAAAAAAAAACAGAAATGATATGGAACGCAGCTTACAGGAAAACGGATTCACTTTTTATATAGATGTCTAAAGATTATAATGCATATATGTATGCAGGTGAGAAATCTCGTGCATTAAACCACAAAATTTTACTCCTATCACTTTAAATGATTAATGAAATATGATTTGGCTCAAAGTTATGGGGGACAACTAGATTATGGAGATTATATAGGGGGAGAATTTTTTGGTATATATGTATGAATAAATTCCCTATTAGTATTAACATGTCATTTTATATTTCCATTAAGTAGTAACAAAATGTTATTATAACAAAACAAAAATGAAAAAGTTAAATGGTTATGGATTAGAAGGGTTATAATTTTGGCTATATAATACTTATAATTTCGATTGTCCAGTTTTTCTTATGAAAAAAGGGGCCACAAATTTAAGTGTTGATTGAATGGCTAGAGAAAAAAGCAAAGTGTATTTAGACGTGTACAATTTTCTTAATTTAATCTCGAGGGCCACAGATTTAAGAGTTAATTAAATGGTTAGAGAATAAAGCAAAGTGTATTAGGAGGAGTATCATTTTCTCTGATAATCTTGTCATTTATCACGGTGAACTTTTAATAGTGGTTGAAAGTAGTCATATGTTAAGACGTTAAAACATATGTAACTTATAATATTGTTCATTTTAGACTTAAGTTTTTATGGATTTGTTTTTAAACTTTACCCAAAAGGTCTCATATATATTCTATTCTTATAAACCGAGGTTCTTTTCCATGTATAGTCAATGTAAAACTTTGATTGCATTTCTTACAACGTAGTTTTTACTTTCACATTAAAAGTAAGCCATTGTTGATTTTTTATCTTATTATTTAACTCGTTTAACTTTTGTTAGTTTATGAACGTACCAATCAGTTTCACCGTCTACTCGTCCAGTAAAATTACTTTGCCTTGACACAAAATAATCTCGTAATATATTGCAGTATATGTTTTAATTAATTGATCACAGCCTCTAATTAACTGCCAGATCTGCTTGAATATTACATATAAAAAGGAGCTTTCTTAAAAGATGCACTAACATTGGACCCACGAAGAAGAAAAAAAGAAAAAGGTTAAAAAGGAGTACTAATTTAATAAATTAAAAATGAAGCCCTGATTGTGACATTACGTATCACACATTTTTATGAATAGCAGCGCAATTTGCCATGAATACTTAATTATTTGTCATTTTGGACCTTTTGAAGCTTAGCATCGATTTCTACACCAGCAGATCATATCTTATGATATGCAATTCTCATACAATATTATTTATTTGAAAAAATTCATTACCCCCCAAATGATCGTATATTTGTGTTCCTGCAAAAGACTAATGCCCTAAATTTAAGAGCTGTTTGACAGTGATAGAAACCATTCAGTTTTCATTACAAACTCAGTTATAAATAATAAAAAGTTTTCACATACTACAATAACAATAAAAAAAATTATTACAATGTAAAACTCTCACATGCTACAGTAAAAGTGGTTCTCACCACCATTCCAAACACCCACTTAAAAGAAGGAAATATAATTCTGAGTTATTCGAATGTAAACCTCATTAAATTAACACTTGTTTATAGACCGGATTTTCCCTATAACAAAACTGAAAAAAAATATTGTTTTAACCTACAAAAATTAAAACATATAGGAAATCAAAGATCCTCTTGGAACAAATGCATGCTAGAACTGTTAACCAAAAAAAAAAAAAAAGGAGAATTCACTTATTGGAAGTATACTTATACATACATATATACATTTATATTATACCATTGTTACAAAACACTAGACTTTTAATCATAACAATTTTTAAAAGAACTTAAAAGCACGACAAAATATCGTGACTAAAGATTTTGCTATAGTGCATGAAATGTAATATATATATGTTTTTCTATATTATATATATTTTTTCCAATGGGACAGCATATGTTTATGGTTATATACATATATATATATATATATATATATAAAACTGTACATGTTTGATTTTTACCTGCCTATATCTCATGCGTCGTCGTCGTCGTCGTTGTTGTCGTTGTTTTTTACAGCCGATACACTAATAAGTATGTGGAGATACATATTGCCTACCTTTTGGACACTATCATTGTGAGTTCAGACAAAGTGGTGATCTTTTCCAACTTTAACTTGAACTTCTGCGACCATATTGAAAAGATACTGCGTACTAAAAAGGAAGACGGACAACAAAAGAAACAACCAACCAAGAAAAAGATAGTTATGAGGAGAAAAAACTAAAAAACCATACTGTGCAAGCGTAACAGCCACATATCAGTTTGGCTACTAATTTAACATCTTGTTGCCTAATTAGAACATTAATTTCCACAATTCTTTTACATCATCTGAAAACTAATTTTCTTCTTTGGTTTAACAAAGAAGAATAGATGCAAGAAATGGCCCTCTCTTTGTTTATGTATTTTGCACAAGAATTTGAAGAGCAAGCTAATTAATCTCCATGCAAATAAATCCCCTTCTCTTAAAGTTACAACTGTTTAGAGGTTATCAATGTGATGTTACAAATCAATGAATGAAAATATCAACAACTTTGTTAATTTTCCAAATAATATCCACAATTAGTCGTGATCTCTGATAAGGCTAAAAAAATGCTCCTTTAAGGCATCTATTATATTTCTTCACAATTTCACAAACTATACAAATACACACCACTATCTGAATATATTTAGAAACTTTTCTTGCATAATTTGATCCCTAAAATAGTTTCACTTTTTGTACACAATAAGAAATAACTGTTGATTTTTAAATTTCATTAATTACTAAATTTGTTTTTCCATTGTTATAATTACTCAAGACGTTCAGGGAGACGGCAAAAGAAGAAAAAAAAAAGCATTTGGGGATGAAACTCTTAAATTATGAAAATTCAGTTGCATAAGTGAAAAACATAAAGTATAATTTAGATTAGAGGCTCACCTTGCCGTCAGTTTGTGCCTAGACGGGTAAGAATGACCCTCGTTGACCCAATCTTAGTAGATGGGGAGTGAAAACACGTCTCTACTGGATTGGCCCATCGACCACTTATTTTGCTGACATGAAACTTGAAAGCAAACGCCATTGGGGCTGCTTGTGGACTGCTCAATGGAGGCGTAAAGCTTTTGCCTTAAAGTCTTTTAAATTCTGAAAATCAATCTCAACCTCATATTTTGATCTAAATGTGTTCTTTCTCGAGCTTCCTAATCAATTGTCGTGTACTCTCTTTACAGGGCTCTCCTAGGTAATATCCATAGAAAAAATTACAATACAACGTTGTGACATACATTGGGAGGGAAAAATTAGCCCAGAGTATGCTTGATAAGAGTATTTTTTAGACTTAATAAATTTAAATTTGAATTTAAGTATTAAGCATTTTTTTAATATGTGTTTGTTTTTTCTAAAATTTAAATCAAGTGAATATCAAGGATTTAGGTTTTTAGAGTTTTGACCCCTAAACTCTTGATACTCGGATATCTTTGCTACAATAAAAGTTAAAATTTTCTCTTTTATATTTGAGAAAAAAATCATAACTTCTTCATTTGATATCCAAATGAGATGGTTCTTTTTTTATTGCGTTTCTAGTGAAGAGAGGGATAAATTAAGATCCATATTGCATCTTTTTTAAGATCGTTAACATTAAGATTTTATTAGATTTGTTATTAAATCAAAAAACTTTTTTCACTATCTCTCCAAACACAAATTCCAATTCTATTACATACTTAGATTAAAACTTAAATGCACATCCAAACGTCAATTCGGATAACAATTCAAATCACTAACTCAAATCCTAATTCAAATCACATAATTCGAATCAAATCACTAATTCGAATCTGTTTACCAAACGGACCTTGAATATACCAAGAATAGAGTTAGAACACCGTACCGAACCCTTATTCAATCCATAAACCTACCATGAAAGCCATTAAAATGTCTATATAGCCTCACTTAAATAGTGGCTTTGGCACCTATGCAACTGAAGAACTAAACTTTACCACAACAAAAATATATAGTAGTCAATTTTGAGAACAATTTTTTAGACATATTTTAATATAAGTATTTTTCAAAAATTTTTTCGGTTGAAATATTGAGTAAATAGAAAAAAGAGAGTTTTATGTTAGTCTCTGAAAAAAAAAAAAAAAAAACATAACAATCCAACATCTTGCATAAGGATCATCTCAAATTAATGACAAAAAAGAAGAAGAGAATTTTGTGATAGATTATGAAAAAGTGTTTAATTATAGGATACAATTTTAAACTACAATACAGTTTTTTTTTTTTTTTTTTTTTAGTGGGATAAAAGAAAAACCATTTTAAATTAAGTATTACAATTTACTAAAATGGGATAATTAAATGGAAACCTAACCTTAGGACCTCCATCACATATTCTATCACCTTTTTTATAAAATACTAGTGAAAAACACGTGCTTTGTGTGTACATTTTTTACATTTTCTAGATATAACAATAAAAATATTTATCTAACAACATTTAGTTTTATTTTATAACTCCCATGTTCGTTTGAATTAGTAAAAAAAAAAAATAAACAGAGAATATTTAAAAGCAAAAAAATTGTTAATCGGAAAATTTAGAAGGAAAGAAAAAAAACACAAAAAATGAGAAAAATGAAAGACTAAATATGTAAATAGAAAACAAAGAAGACCAAAAAAAAAAATGCTACGTGTCAACCTTACATGCAAAAACACATTCATTCTTTTATATATACACAGTAATAGATTGTAGTCCTCCCTCTTTCTGCCCGGGTGATTTATTTGAACTGCATTGTTTTCAAGGTTATCATATCGGCTTGACATTTAACTCTTTATTTATTTATTTATAAAGTATTTTAAAAAAATAAATAAAATTATCTGTTATAATTATAAATAATATAAAACTTTTATATATTATAAAAAAATAAAAATTTATTAAACTATCAAACTCTTATATACTATAACCTCTTAAAAAAAAAAAAATATTAGGCTCAAGCTTTTCAAACAGCCAACTATTTATTTTTCCTGAGATGAGAAAACAATTTCAACGCAAGAGGTGCAATTTACAAGACAGTAACTTTTTAAAATTGCGGGGAAAGTGACTGCAGAGGAATTGGGAAGCCCGTTACGTATTTTTACGTAATTGAAGTTGCAAGTTGAGGCTAATTTCGGGAATTGACCCACACAATCTTTTTGGCAATTTGCTCGCGTTACAGCGTGTTGAGGGGAGAAATTCAATAAAGAAGTACTATTTTTGTGATTTGGGCGCTCCAGCTCCATTTTCACTTCTCGCGGCGTGAGGGTGATAAATACAGTCCATTATTTATTACTGCTGGGCCAAGGCAAAAGTAAGATCTCAGAAATCCTGTTAAATGGTTTTTCATTTAAGCTTTTTTTTTTTTAATTTTATTCCAAGAGTGGTCATTATTTTTATTGATTTTGAGACGATAGATATACATTTTCTAGAAAAGTTAGATGTAGAATTATATCTAATTCAATGTTAAGCTATGCATGCACTATTTCAATCGTGATCCTGTTGTATCATTCAAATTTAGAACCTAAAATTTTATAAAAAAAATTGGAAAGTAACAATTAAAGCGGTAGCTTGTGCATTATTCAAAAGTGTAGGTTTTTTTAATGAAAAAACTCATTTTTAGATTAGTTTAAAACCACTTAAAAAAACATAGACAGTGGATGTTGGCTTTACTAAGAAAATAAAACATTGGTATAAAAGAGATAAAAACATGCTAAAAAATGAGGTACAATCCCAACATTGACGAAGAACGAAAAATGCTAGGTCTTGTACCGAAGGCATATTTGAAACAGAAATTATAAGCATAAAAAAGTTCATGTGAAACACCACATAAGGTTTTGATCATCAAATTTTTAACATTTTATTGTGCATTTTTCATTTCAATACGTTTTTTTTTTATGTTATGGAACTCAAAAATAAAAAAAAATACCCTAGTGATATTTTGTTATAGATATATTTTTCTTTAAAAGAAAAGCATAAATTACAACATGCATCATCTTGTAAATAAAAAAAAAAATAATATAAACAGGATCAAATCCATAATCTCTTACCTATGACTTAACCGAACCCTTTCCCATGTCACATTAGCTGTATGCAAGGTGCTTTTTTTTTTCCCATCAAACGTGATTAACATGCTATTTGGCAATGGTTTCCACCACACGGTTTTCACCACAAACTCAGTTATGAACAGTGTAAAGCTCTCACATGCTACAGTAACAATAAAAAAATTGCTACAGCCTAAAGCTCTCATTAGCTACCGTAAAAGTGGTTCTAACCACTAATTCTCATGACCTTTTCAATCATCCTTTAAAAAAAATCAAAAGATGCCTTTCATTACTCAAATAAAACATTGCATATAAATCTAGTGCCATTATGGGACTCAAATTGATACTATTAGTACTAGAAACGGGTAACTTTACATGGAAACTGAATTTAAAAATAAATAATAGACTCGATATAAGTAAGAGAATTATTTGATAATCAACTTAAATTTGAAGTTTGTAGTTAAATATTGTAGCATATGTGAGTTTTATATTATAGTATATTTTTTACTTTATATTATATCATATAAAAGTTTTATATTATAGTAATTAAAATTTTATGGTTAGAAACTTGATTTTCAAATACTCGTATAAGTATAGATGTGAGATTTCAACTATGAGTCCAAGCCCATAAAGTCCAATTTAAACCAAAACCGGTACTTGACAAGTAAAAATTTAAATCCCAATCTTTTTGCATGTTGTAGGGTTTATTTATTTATTTATTTTTTCCAGCTTCGAAGAGTCTGTTAAAACACCCTGATAAGATATATACAGTAAAAGTGGTCTTTTTTTTTCTCCCACTTCTACGTTCATGAAAATAGTAAACAAACAGCACCTTTAAAAGGCAGTAATACAGTGTACTACAAGATCTGACAGGGTGCATATAGTAATTTAAAAGTTTAAAAGTGCTCAAAATATCAAAAAGTGAAGTGCTCCAAATGTATCTTGTAAATTAAGGGAAAAGACATTATACAGTGGTATACCACTATGGGCGGGTGACAGAAACCCGGCAGTATCAACCATCAGAGACACAAATTAAAAAGAAAAAGGAAAAGAAAAATGGAGAGAGTAATAGAGAGGGATAGGGACTAGTGAGAGAGAGAGAGATGGAGGGGAGAGGCGAGGTGGGCACTTTATTACCTTTTTCATGATGCACGCATCCATGGCAGAAGAGCAGAGAAGAGAAGGGGCTCAGAGTCCTGCCACGACACAACAGCAACAAAAACTACAACAACAACTACTACTACTACAAGGGTAGAAGAAGAATAGATAGATTGGAAAGAAGAAACGACAAACAACACAAAAATATCAAAGATTCAACCACCAGAAGAGGACCCTATTGAGAGAGAGATGGAAAGGAAGCAACTTTGTTGAAGAGAGAGAGAGAGAGAGAGAGAGAGAGAGAGAGAGATGATGGAGCTGAAATGGAGTTAGGCAAAGGAATAGATAGAGATGATAACAAAACTAGTGAGGAGGAAGAGAAAGAAGTTACTGAAAATGGGTTTTGTTTAAGTATGGCATGCAAGGAGCGATGGTGGGTTTGAAGAAGAACAGAAAGAGAAACTACCTCTTCTGTCTCTTGGAAGAAATCCACTTTGAACCCAGTTGAGCTTATTACTATTATCACAAACAACAAGACATTGGTGGTTTTTTTTTTGTTAATAATAATATAAATCTGGCCCGTGTTGGGTTAGGGGGATTTTGTTTTTATTTTTGTTTTCTTTTTTTGATCCACTCAGTGAAGATTATTTATCTAGCATTTTGGCTGTATTTATGAATGAGAGGGAGAGGGATGCAATTTGAGGAGCAAGACAAGAAAGTAGGAGTCTTTTTTGGTGGTGGTTGGAATAATATCAACAAGTTTTGGAGCAAAGAAGAGCAAGAACAAGAACAACTTCTTTATAATTATAGCTTTGCCAACAACATCAACAACGAACCCACTTCGGTTCTTCATATGAGAAGAAGCCCCAGTCCTCCCACTTCGGCTTCCACTCTCTCTTCCTCTTTCGGCGGCGGCGGCGGAGACACCGTAGGCGGCGGTGTGGCTACAGTACTTCATCCCGAGACAACGGCAGGGACCACCACGACCGCAACCACTACCACCACGGGCACCAAAGACGAGTGGGCGTCGGAGCTTCAGCCGATTCCGGAAAGATGTGGTGGGGGGCTTGTTGTTGGTGGTGGGGGTATGGAGGATTGGGAAACCATGTTGTCCGAAACAACGGCAACGGTGGTGGCGTCTTCTCCGGGGGGCCCACAGGACCACTCCCTCCTCCGCTGGATCGCCGGAGATGTTGTTGTTGATGACCCTTCCTTTGGCCTCAAACAGCTCTTGCAGAGTGGCAACATCAACGGCATGAATCCTCTTGATTTCGACGGCAATGCAGGTTTCGGAATGGTCGATTTTGATCCGAATTTAGTGTATTCCGCTTCTGGGTTTGAAAACAGCAGCGTCAACAACAACAACAACGGTGGTAATGGTAATGTTGGGAAGATTAATCATATTGGGTCATCACTAGCACAGCCGACGAGCTCTTCTATGGCACTCAATTACAAGGGTACTAATACTACTCCAACTACCAGTGTTGGCTTCAACAACAGCAGCGGTAATACAGTGCAAAACCCCATCTTGTCTAATGTTTCTTTGCCTCTCGGAATGATTTTTCCTCCGCATTCGTTGGAGGAGAAGCCGCAGATTCTGAATCCGCAGCTGCTGGGTCAAAACCCAAGCTTTCTGCTGCCATTAATTGAGCAGCCGCCCCAACCGAAGCGCCACAACTCCGGCGGAGTAATGATGGCAACAGTAGAGCCACCACCAGCCTCTCATCAGATCCCCAAACTCCCCTTTTGCGATCCGGGACACGAGTTCTTGATGATGAGGAAACAGCAGCAGCAGCAGCAGCGGCAACTTCATCTGGGAAGTAGTTTTGTTCCTCAGGGAATGATGATGATGCAGTTTGTTCCAAAGCAAGAGTTACAACAACAGCAACAACAGCAGCAACATCATGCTTTGCTAGACCAGTTGTATAAGGCGGCAGAGCTGGTAGGGACAGGGAATTTCTCACACGCGCAAGGGATATTGGCGCGGCTCAATCACCACCTCTCCTCCTCATTTGGAAAGCCCCTTCATAGGGCTGCTTTCTATTTCAAGGAGGCTTTTCAACTGCTCTTCAACAACAACAATAACAACATTTCCAACTCCAACACAAATTTCCCTCCGCCTCCTCCCAGATGCCCCACCCCTTTTGACGTCATCTTCAAGATGGGTGCTTACAAGCTCTTCTCCGAAATCTCCCCTCTCATTCAGTTCCTCAATTTCACTTCCAATCAGGCTCTCCTCGAAGCCCTCTCCGACTACCCCAACATCCACATTGTCGATTTCGACATTGGCTTTGGTGCTCAATGGGCTTCCTTTATGCAGGAGCTTAACAGAGGAATTGGAGGAGTGGGAGGAGGTTCTGCTATTCCGTCCTTGAAGATAACCGCCTTCGTCGCCCCTGACGCCCATCACCCCGTTGAGCTCGCTCTTATGCGCGACAACCTCGCGCAGTTTGCCGCTGAGATTGGCGTGGCATTTGATCTCGAATTTGTTAACTTTGATTCCTTGGAGCTGACGACTTACTCCTTGCCTGTTTTTTGCTCCGAGGGTGAGGTTATTGCCGTGAATTTTCCCATTTGGGCGGCATCCAACCAGCCTGCGGCATTGCCCAATCTTCTCCGTTTTATCAAGCAGCTCTCGCCGAAGATCATGGTGTCGTTAGACCGAGGTTGCGATCGGAGCGACCTTCCTTTCCCGCAACACATCCTGCAGGCCCTGGATTCCTACATTAACCTGTTGGAGTCGCTGGATGCTGCGGTTAACATTACACCAGATGCTATAAACAAAATTGAGAAATTCTTGCTCCAGCCCAAGATCGAGAGCACTGTCTTGGGGCGCCTCCGAGGGCCGGTGCCAGACAAAATGCCGCACTGGAAGACACTCTTTGCCTCTGCTGGTTTTATGCCCGTGACTTTCAGTAACTTCGCCGAGACTCAGGCAGAATGCGTGGTGAAAAGAACTCTGGTGCGGGGATTCCATGTCGAGAAGCGTCAGGCATCGCTCACCCTGTGCTGGCAGCGTCGGGAGCTCGTCTCAGTTTCAGCTTGGAGGTGCTGTTGATTGGAAGGACTAGAAGAGAAACAGGAGAGATGTTGGTTTTTCCTTAGCGAAGCTCAGAATTTTATCATCGCCAGAGGTTTCTACTTATTACTCTATGCTGATGATATTATATTAAGTAAAAAAAAATAAGATAAAAAAAAGTTTGAAACTGTGTTCTTGGTCACCTCTGTTATGATTTGAAATCTTTTTGTGAATTATCATCACGATTGTTAGCCATCTACTGCGTTGTTATGTATCTATCTATCCATCTGTGTTAGCAACAAACCAGCATTTTAAGTTTGAACAATCAAACATCTAACAGGGAAGTCTACAGAGTGTTATGCTTCTTTTGGCCTTGCATATTCGCTGCTATAGTGCTTTGATATTCTAATTGCATTGGTGCGAAGATGCACTTTGGTTTGCTTAAAATGGTTTTGAGTTGCTGTCTTACACTTTACTGCGACTGCCAATTGAAATTGGGAGAAATTTTACATGAATTCCGGTTATTCTATTCACCGAGTTTTGTATTTCTAGTTTAATTTTGTTAGCTAATATGCCTGTCTATTCCCATCTGTGTCATGTTGAGTGTTGATACTGCACTTATTGTTGATGTTACCACACCGTTAAGCCTCTAACCGACTATAACTAACTCTGTGCTTGCAAGGGCTTGGAATTAATTCAAATTAGGCCATCAACTTATTAACTGAAATGAAGCACCAAGGCAAAATACAAAAACTTCACATAACTAGGTGACATAAACTCCAATTAGGTCATCAACTTAGTGTGGCTTATGTGATTGCTCTTGAGTTGAAAAGATTAACTTGTACGCACTGCACAGGCAAACAAGTTTTGGCACTACTATGCCAAACTTTCCTCTTTGACAAAGAGCAGAATATGTCACAATTCGGCACAAGCTTTACATTTAGGTAACGTGGAAATTTCAGAGATTAAATGCTCTTAACCTGCTTTTGATTGTTTACGAATCGAAATTCAGGAAAATAATTCAGCGCTGGCAATATCTTTGAAATCACACAGCATAAAACATATATCTTTTCCCTAGTCTTCAATTTGGTTAGAAGTGGATCCTCTAACCTATGTGTTGGTTTTTCTCTTTGATTTAAGAACTTGTTTGTTATATGCAGAAGCTTGGAGTCTGACTAAAGAGCCCACGGTAGTCTAAATGCCTTTTCTTTTCCCTTATCTGTTGTCTCGTTGGCAACAGTGATGCTTCACAACCTTTGTCCCTAGTTGCACTTGGTGTTCTGAATGCCATGTTTCATTAGAAGATTACATGTCTACATGTAATGTATACACATAGGGACATAAATAAAATATATGTCAACAGTGAGACAGTGCTTAGATAGATAGGTTGGCCATGACATCTTTGAAAAAAGAAAAAAGAAAAAAAAAAATGTCCTTGGTAGGCCGCAACTATAGTTCAGTTGGAGATAATTTCAAACACGATATTTCTCTTCAAGTTAGAGGAATTTACCATAAATGTTTGTTCTCACCCATTGTGCCATTAACCAATTAGAGGTTGACATACAAGGCTGTGTGAGATCCTGTGTCATACACTGAGGATCAGTTGAAAAGTACCCACCGTGTTCACCAACATTGTTTTGAACCGTTAGATTCTTGTTAGATTACGACATATTTACAACATCGTTATGAATTTGATTGCTTAGAAATTCTTTACTCCCAAATTACCTATAAGGCTATAATGTTGTGAGGAGACAAATTTGTCAATATCATAATTGATAGCCTCTTTACAAAAATATGACGGGCTAGTCTAACATGGCATGGTTGAAGTCTGCCATACCCTGTCTGAAAATGCTCTTTCTGCATGTACTACGCCAAACACGTAACGCGTCATTCTCCTCTTGTTTGAAAGCGATGTTATTTTATTAGCATAACTACATGTATATACACATATTAGATTGAATTCTTTACGTTAATACAGCTCCTAAATACTTGTCCTTTAGTTCATTGAATTTGCTGTATTACTATTTTTTTCCTCTATAGTTTCTTCTTTCTAGACATCTGCTAATCAAGTCACATGGGCCATGTTTGAGTGAACTTCCGGTTCATTACTTTATTAATTTTTTTAAGCTTTCATTTTGGAAGCTTTTAATCTAATCCACATTTATTTTTGGTCATGCATTTGCCTAATAAAGTTGCTATGAAAGCTGAAACAGGCTATTTCAATGAATGAGTTTAGTATAAGATTATATTATGTTATTAGTTGAGCTAAAGAAAACTTAAACGAGTATAAAATCTAAAGGAACATGCCTAGTATGAACAGAGACAAAGATTAATCACAAATTATTATGATTTCTTTCATTTTCTTGATTATTAAAAGAAACAAATTAATTATAAAATGCCGGTTTCATCGAAAACGAATTCCTATAATAATCCTTGCGAACAATACCGATAATAGCTTATAGATTTGAAGATTAATAATAATCAATTGATTTTAATAAAATAATCTGTCTCTTATAGATGTAAGTTATAAAAATAGGGTGTCTTCGGATTTTGTAGTTCTTCTAAAGTTTTTCAACTAGTTGTAAATTATTGCTTGACAATATGTTATTTAATTGCTTAGGATGTTAGGGGCATTGGAACTTGGAAGTGGTTAAGATTTATGAACGAATTAAAAATCCTTTTTTTGTTATTTGTTAACTAGAAAGCTTTGATCCGACATAAAGATGGCTCATTTACTTAGAGAAAGCTAGGGTTAGGTGCTTGTCTAGAGCCCAGTCACTTCCAAATGGGGACGCCCTTGGAAAATAAGAGTCTTGTTATTGTTTATTGATTTATTTTTTCAATAAAAACAAAAATAATTGTTAATCTCGTTAATTTCTCTTTCTGATCTATTTATCTGTGTTTGGAGGTCCAGCATAGCTTGCCCCTCATTCTTAGCAACGCGGCATTTCCTTGTCAAAAGCGAGGCGTGGACTAGGATTGGGTTCAGAAATTTGCATGTTATTGTTATTATTATATGGTGGAAAATTTTTAATAAAACTTTCTTGTTGAAAAATCTTTATTAATAAAAAAGAAAAAGAAGAAAAAATGAGACCCATATACAGTGCAGAAAAGCTGTGAGCCATTTGTAACATTCAGTGGTCCAATTCCGATAGTGGAAGACACGAACACAGTCTCGTTTGGCTTTTTTTAAAAAAAATCATTTTCTTGTATTTTTCACTAATACTACTTCGTAATCAACTCAAATTAGCTAATGCGAAAGTGATATTGATATGTGAAATGTGAATTCATAATTAGTAAAAGAGCATAGATTATCACTATTACATTGCTCATTTTCTGAACACAAAAGTGTTAAAAACGTCTTCATCGGTGGGAACCTCTCAATAGTGCTTATTTCAAATCATTAGATTTCATTGAAATATTTTTTCTGTAAATTTTACGGTAGGAAAATAAAATCTTATATTTGTAAAACTGATTCAAACCAACAATATCATAAAACAAAAAGCTATAATAATATAAATTCTCACACATTATGATTTTTAAATTAATTTTTGCAGTTTAAACTAATTTATCAAAACACCTTAAAATACCACTATATTATTTTTTCAACATCCCCATAAAAATTGCCAAAAAAAAAAAAAAACAACCCAAGGCAAGATGCGTGCAAAGGACGTGCCTATCAGGCAGTAGATCTGTTGGAGTCTGTAGAATCGGTCAGGAATATCAACGGCTTATATCAATTGACATGCTAACTAGACTAGATCATGTCCATAGTAGAGTCAAAGCCTAGCAGGTCTTCATGTGAACCATAGATTTCTAAGAGCTACTTTGAATGGAAGGGTAAGGTGGGCCCAAATGAATTGAAAACACATTATATATAGATTGCGTGGTTTTAACCTTTAGATTAGATCAGCTTAGATTTGTTGTCATAATTACTGTAGAGTTTCATATCCATCCCTCTCTTCAATCTTAATCTTCTTTTTAGATCTTTTGGACAGAGTCGTTGGAACTAGTCTTTCAATTGTCTCGGGTTTGTTTTTTTAATTGCTGAAAATGAAATACAAAATAAAAAACAAATAATTCCCATTTAGAGACGATCACCCGAAAATGCCCTTGTGCTCTTGGAAATATTTCAAGCATATACCCTTGATCAGTGGGAGGGAAGGATGGAGACATCTCGTCTCATATGCTACACAACAGGACGAAAACGACATCAGATCTCTTAGGCCCCTTTAGGTGGGTCCCTATGCACCACAGCAGGAGTCGTCTCCATCATGATCGTGCCACGTGTACGGAATATATTTGTGGGAGCCCATGTATGACACGTCATTTTCTACTCGGGGATTGATCAATATCTTGGGGCCTCATATTGAGCAGATTTCAGGACTCAGGATTCAGAAGTCAGATGTTGGCCGTATGTGATTGATCATAAAACGTTTAGATTTGGGTTATAATTGTCACTCAACATTTATAATCACGTGAAAAAAAAACATATTGTGAACGTGGAATGTCTTACATTCTTAGATTATGTTTTTTTAAGGGTTTGTTTGGCAACTATGTTAAAACTTGATGTTGAAACTTAAAAATTATAATATGTGATAACTTTATATTGTAACAAATTTTTATATTTTATCGTAGCATATGAGAACTTTATATTATAGTAATTGAAACTTTTTAGTTTCAAAATTGTTGCTAAATAAACTCTTAACTGTTTTTGAAAGTGCATTATTAGAGAATTTCTTCTGTGAGAACCAAAAAAAAATCATTGATGAGCATCTATTTGTCCTTCTATCATTAAATTTGTAAAAAATAAAATAAAATAATATTGATAAGAGTTAACGGTTTTAAAACATAGATACACTACCTATGAGGTTTTTATTGGATCAGTTCTGTTATCATTAGCAATCAATTTAGAAGTGGCTATTTCCTTGAGGGCAAAAACAAATGTTCTACTTTTTATTATTATTTTTTTTCTGGATAATATAATGGGGTTTTTTTAGTATTAGGGAATAATGGACTACTTTCAAAGCACATATAGCGACTCATAAGAGAGGAAACAAGGAAACGCAAGGTATCTTTTTAGTACTCGAACTAAACAAAAGAAAAAAGTAGAGGAAAGCAAAAAAGTAGCTAGAAACAAAATCCCGAAAATAAATAACTTCTGATTTCTGTTTTTGTTTAATCCACATTATATATGCAATATTATCTGGCCAAGAATTGTATGGAACATATTCGAGCATCTAGCTATGTTTTACAAATTAAAATTAACACATGATTATGAGTCCTGGATGTGACATGAAGCAAAGGCATTAATAAAAATGAACATATATATAGTAGATAGATATTGATTAAGCAATATAAAATGCCGTCGAATGAAATCAGGCTGTTTTATGAAGAAGTCGGGACATTTCTTTACAGTTTTTAAGCGAAGACAAGTGATCCAACCAAACCTCCAAAGAGAAAACCATTATTAATTTGGCCGGTTTTCTCTTCAAATTCAGATTGCTATAACATGGCAACCAACCTCCAAAGACAAATTATACATAATATACAGCGTTATTTTTTGTTCTCACTTCAATGATGTCTAACATCACTTATAACCGGCCATTTAGTTATTATAAATAAGTTGACTTAAGAGAACAACTCCAAGGTCATATGGTATGTTAGTTTAACTTGGCTTGAAACATTTCTCAACTAATTTGGAATCATTTGGTTAGTTTCGTAAGTCTTCGTTGACCCTAAAAAAAAAAAAAGAAGACAAAAAAACGTTCTCGAGTTTGATTGCTAAAAATTCGAATCGTATATTTCTCAACAAAATATATCATGAGATCGGAAACACGTCCATGTTCAAAGGTGCATTTTTTTTCTCTGAGCATTTCTGGTCTCATCAGTCATGTATAATGGTTGCCAAAATTTGGTAACTGGGGGGTTGAACTTGAATAGTGCTTGGTGGGTCCATTGAATAGCAACATATAATCAATTGCGAGAACCTACATCATCGTTGGCGTGTTTGGTTGCTTGCCCACATGAAAGAGATCTTTCCTTGTTTGGTTTCAATTTTCAAGGAGATAAAAAAGAGGCGTCCCTTCACAAATTCTCACTGTCAAACAATTTGTAAAAGTCGTAAGAGTATTTGCGAATGATTACCAGTTTGATTAATTTTGGGTACCTCAAAAGTCAAAATCAAACATTATTTTCTACGTTGGTTTTGAAAGAAAAAAATATAAGAGTGTATTTCATAATATTATTTTAACTTATTAATTCTAACTCATATAATATAAAGTTCTCGTATATTATAATATTTTAGTTTTAACTAGTTACTCATGAATGCTTCAATTGTTCAAGAAGATGAAGTATATATTCCATTCAATGATATATATTCAAGAGACAAATATATATTGCTACTTAGTTTCTTAATATATAATTCACGTGGCTTGATAGTCAAAGAAAAACTCACAATCAATTGTGGCCTATTTTAACTTTATATTTATAACATATAAGAGTTTTATACTGTAGTAGTTGATATGACATAATTAGAATAACGTTGCCAAACACTCGCAGAGATATTAAAATCTACACAAAACATAATTAAAAAGGTTACATTTTTTTTTTGTCTTTCTTTTATTGGTTAAATTACACTGACACCTTTTGTGTTTTATCCAAATTGCAATGACACCATTTGAACTAAAACTAATCACACTGACACTATCTGACTATTCAAAAAAATTACAAGGGTCTCTCTTTGTTAGTTGATCATGAGTTGACCATTAATTTTGTTTAAAATACCAAACATGCCCCTCCACCTATTAAGAAACATTTTTAATCATTTATATGGCAAGAAATGACGATTTTACCCCTTTAGACATTAAAAATAAATTCAAATAATTTGTGCACACTTATAATTATAAATTTGACTCTAATATCAGATAAAATGTTGTTTTTCTTTTCTTTTTTCTTTTTTTTCCCAAAGGTAACAATTATGTCCAAAAAAAAAATACAAAATTAAAATTATATAATCCAAAAAAGTCCATAATTAATTTTCTAAACATATAATATCTCAATCCACATTTTTGATTCTAATCAAAATCACACATTGTGACACCCATTCTTTTTTCTAACAAGTATTATTATAATTAAATTAATTATTATTGTGCCAATTAAAATTTTGTTTCATCTAAAATTTATTTCATGTTATTTGTTTCCACCTATTCTTAAATTTTCTAAGATTTTTCTATACCTATTTAGTATATTTACTAAAATGACTTTAGAACTTCTAATTAATTACAAAAATGCCATTTGGCATTGTTTGCTTCAAAAGTCTCCAATGGAGACTCGTTCTTACCTGCCTAACCTCATTTTGTCTCCTCTCTCTTTTATTTTTCTTCTTCTTCTTCTTCTTTGACGTCAACTCTTTCTCTCTTTCTCTCCCGTTTTCTCTTCTTTCTCTCTTCCTTGTTTACCTCAAAATCAAGATCATCAACCCAACTTCAAGGTAATCAAGAGAGAAATCCGAAGTTATTTTCTTAAATCTTCTGAAAACACAAAACAAAGATCAAGGATTTTTGCAAACAAATTCACTAAGTTTCTTCAAGCTTGAGGTAAGGTTTTCTAAGCTAAAACTTTAATTTAAATTTGTGTTTTAAGATGAGATTTGTGCGAAGTATGTATTTGATTTTTATGGGTAATTATACAACTTTTTGAAGCATAATTTATATAGATCTTTGTTTAAAATGAGTTTTGAGTTAGTTTTGAAAAGTTTTTATTTTTGGTTTAGATCTGCATGTTGAGAATGAAAATTTCAAGAAAAATGATCTATATGTATTTAATTGTGATGTTCCATAGTTTTTACGCATTTTCTATGCCTTGAAAGTTGATAAAAGGTGTCAGATTGAGTTTTAAAGCTTAAAACCTTCGAAAATTGAAAACTGGAATTTTCAAAAATTCTTTTGATCGGCATGTGACCACACCCCTTTTCGGGCACTCACTTTACTTTTTTAAACATCGTTCTTAAACAGTAATCTTACTTACTTAATAATAAAAATACCAAATTAATTTTTTTCTTCAAACATTCTTTAAAACATACTTAAAAACTGTTCCGACTACTATTGCTATTCAAGTTGAGACCTTACTCAGTACTTGCCTTTAAAACCATTTCAAATCATTTCTTAAAACTTAATAAGAAACATTTACTAAAACATAGCTTAAAACTTAACTTTATAATTATATAAAATAGTTCATAAACTGTATCTTAAATTTTTTGAAAATATTTCTTAATACTTTGACTTTATCAAAACTTTGACCTTTTTGAACTTTGAAAACGTTCTATCAAATAGTAGGAAAACATTTTTTTTGTACAACGAAAACTTACTGTGGTGGTATCATACCTAAATCTTCGCATCTATCCACCGCAGCACCTAGCTCTTCTAACAGGTCTTACTGATCGCTCATAAAACTATCTACAGCATAAAGAAACTTTTTATGAGCTTATGTTCAGTAAGTTCAAATGTAATCTTACAAATCATTGAAATATGCTTAAAACATAGCTTAAAACTTAACTTTATAATTATATAAAATAGTTCATAAACTGTATCTTAAATTTTTTGAAAATATTTCTTAATACTTTGACTTTATCAAAACTTTGACCTTTTTGAACTTTGAAAACGTTCTATCAAATAGTAGGAAAACATTTTCTTTGTACAGCGAAAACTTACTGTGGTGGTATCATACCTAAATCTTCGCATTTACCCACCGCAGCACCTAGCTCTTCTAATAGGTCTTACTGATCGCCCATAAAACTATCTACAGCATAAAGAAACTTTTTATGAGCTTATGTTCAGTAAGTTCAAACGTAATCTTACAAATCATTGAAATATGCTTTAAAAACTTTTCTCATAGAAACTTTTCTCTTGAAATATTTTTCATAAACATTTTTCATTAAACATTTCTGAAACGTTTTCATAAACGTTCTTCATAAACTTTTTCTTAAAAACATAAAAATATTTTTCATAAACTTTTATCATAAACATTATCCAAAATGTTTTTCATAAACGTAACATATAACATTT